>PVLD010016308.1:0-22707 GCA_004027595.1 Dinomys branickii | reverse complement strand
TATAAGACCATTTTTTCTTCATTCTTCAGGTGATGGGAATTAGGCTGTTTCCAAAATTTAGCTATTATAAATTGTGCTTCTATAAACATAGGTGCACATATATCACTGTAGTATGATGTTTTCAAATCTTTTGGGAAGATGCCCAGAAGGGGAATAAAATTGTTTTTAAACGCCCAATGCTAAATGATGTTATTTTTATCTCTTTATGATTGTTTTTTCATCATCTTCTTATATTTTCATTTTTGTCCTGTGTGCATTAGGTTGCTATCATTTCCCAACCATTTTAACTTCTATGACTTCATATTTTCTATTTATTTATTGCTGTTTGCAGATTTCTAGAGCAATGACTGTTGTAAAGTCTAATTTATTTCACTTGTAAGAATGACCTGAAGTTAGACACATTTACCAATAAATGTTGCAAATTTGTCCATGAAAGACCCAACCAAAAATGGGCCTCTGAGGTGAATACACACCTCTCAGATGAAGAAATACAAACAGCAAACAAACATGAGAAAAAATGTTCAACTTCGTTATTCAAGAGATGCAAATTAAATGTACACATATTTTTAGTTAGCTTTTGCTATAGAGTTTTGAATGAATTATATGAAAACTTCTTCATAGTAATTATTCAGAGTACAAGATATGGACATGAAATGTTGTCCAAACAATATTAGCACAAACCTTTCTTTTCAGTGAACTAAGAGAAGCTGGCTGTAAAACTTTATTAACTATTTTGTGTTTATATATTTTTTCTTTTCCCTTTTTTCCTTTCCTCTTTCACCCATCAGTTTCTCTTTTCTTTCCCATAGAGAAGGCAGTAAAGTAATATATAAAGAATTTCTTCACAAAGTTGTAAACTATATGTAATAATGGATTATTTTAAGTGTGATGTTTTAAAATTCATACAAAATGATAAAAATAATTTCAATTATGGGAAAAATTTATGAAAACTCATGTAGAAAATAAATAAAATATACTTTCTAAAATGTGGTATAAATTAATACTTTTAAAAGAATTGGGATGTGTTATGCACATGCACAAAGTGCACCCAGGAGTGCAAACAGTAGTTTTTAGTGACATGTACCAAATGAGGAAGTGTTCAGGGAGGGGAGAAAGGGGGAGGGAGAGGGGAAATGAGGAAGAAGGGAATTAAGATAGGTCATGCACACATATCAAATCGCTACAAAAACTATAAATTTCATATAAAATTCTTTGTTCTTATTTTAGAAACTTCACAATATTTTAACTAGAAACATCTTATTTCAAGAAATCATTTTGAAGATATAATTTTGTGGTAGTGCTCTTTCCCCACATGTGCAAGACTCTCAGTGTAATCATTATAACCACAGAGCAAAGCAAAAAATTTCATGGTTTACCCATAAGAAACAACTCCTAATTCATTTAGACTTTACCATAAATTTCAGCAATCTAATCTTATTTTCAAGCTCCCCTTCAAAAACTCATCAACTCTTGCAATGCGATTTCCATTGCATTTCCTGCTGACCACTTCTACTGAAATCTCTAACCCTTAAAGTTATCCGTGTCAGAGTCAACTTCTTCAATATTGCTACTATTGATATTTTGACTTCCCCACCTGAATTATGAATTTTTAATGGCATCTGGAGGAAGAGTAAATTTCTAAAATATTTTTAATTTACTTTACCAAAAATGCATCAGAAGAATTACTATCAATGGCAGTTATAACCTTACCAAATGTATTTCTTAAGTAACAAAATTTGAGTGTTGAAATTGCTTTTCAATCCATGGCCTGCACAAAAGAATACAGTGTTAGCAGATACATAACTGCCTTGATCTCATTGTATATCTCCATCAGAGCTCCTTAGTTACAGGATGCATTATCAAAGGGTAGTCATATTGTGAAATTTTTTTTCTGAAAAGTTGGTCTCAACATTTGATTTAAAAATTGAGTAACTCAATTTTTTAAAATTGTATAACTTATGTTATAAACTGACACACTGTCATCCAGGTTTGGTGGCCCATGTTCAAACCATGAAGAGGGGTATATTTACTATAATTCTAAAGAGTTCTAGCGTACTTAAAATTGTCAGTAAATTTGGGCCTCAACTTACCCACTTGGCCACGTAATCCCCTAATAAAAGTCAGCGTGTCCTCACAAGCAGTGACTGCCCCTCTGGCTATGACTTCCTCTTTAGCTATGAAAGCCTATATGCCATCTACTCACCATGCAAAGAAGCTTCATTTACAATAAAATTAGTTATTTTTAAGACTTATTTTCACTGTAGGTCTTAGCGAGACTGTCTGGACAACTTTCCCACCTTCTATGTCATCACATTTTGCCTCACCTTGCAGATTTATGTGAAGGAACTGGCTTAACATCTGCTACCCACTAAATACTGTTTCTTCTCCACTTTCGTACCTCTCCCAGACTTCACAGAAATATTGAGAATTAGTATCATCCCCTAGATTAAACTTTTATTTAATGAAATATTGTAGGTAGTTTTACTTTCTATGCAGACCACTTTGCTTTGCATTCCCCACTAGACTGTGGTACAAGAGACTTAACCTTTCAGCTTATCAGCTTGGAGCGTACCATGCTCACTAAGAAGAACCATTTCCAGTTTTCAGTGTAAAGAGAGAGACGTGTGACTCTGCCTATCGCTTGAACATGGACCATTGTAGAATTTTTAACGACATCGATCTCAATACTGTAATGTCTGACAGCATGAAGAGGCCTAAGGAAAGTGAGAAAACAGCAGGAAGAGGAGGGTATTGAAAATTCCAAAACACACGCAATGTTTACTGTTTCTGTGAGCACAGTCTGTGATTTACCAAAACATTTACTATAATGGCATCATTAATATAATAGAACACAGTTCATCAAAACACATACGGAAACAGTGAGAGTGTTTGAAATAATGGTACTTCAAAACTGGGACTCAAAGACATATACTGTGCACATACTATTGGAAAAATGGTACCGATGCTACCAACAGGTTTGATTGAAGTAGGATTCCAATTAACCAACAATTTTTTTAAACACAATATCTGTGAAGTGCCTAAGAGTGAATTATAATAAAATGAGGTATTCCTATACCAGTAGATTGAAAATAGTATCAACCTGAAATATACGGCATCAGTTATATGTATGCAGAGAAAACTAACAAATGTAGAACCATACAAGATCTTGGATAAAAGGACAGATGCTTGCTTTTTTATTCTGTTGGAGATCATAATCCAGACATTTCTAAAGTTAATAAAAATATCAGTATGTGCTGATTTTCACAATTAAATGTTTGCAAATGTTAGCCTCTTTGTGCTTTGATTTTCTTTTCTCATTGTTATAGATTCACAGAATAGTGCCATAAAATTAGTGTATTTTTTTACTGATACGGAATTCATTCGAACAGCTATGTGGATCCCATCTCCCCTTCATCAGTTTCTACATCAGTATAAAATCTTTGACTATTGCATTCTCAAGTTTTATGATGAAATTGGCTCAACATTCACTAGCTTCTACATGCTATATAATGTTATCGGCCATCAACAATGCATCTTACAATTTAGTACACAAAGTGAGATATGGAAAATACTAACAGCTATGGTCACTATACAAAAATATTGCAAAATCAAAATGTATAGGTGAAAGCTGTGGTCCTAATATTTTTGCTTCTACTTAGATTGTTATGATTTTTCTTTTTCTTTCCAATGATAATAATGTTACAAAAGCACATCCTAACCTTGACAGTTTTAATTATTGGCAATTACCTAAACTACAGATATGGCTTCCTGTTGGCCTTGTTTCCGGGGAGAGGTGTAAGAGTATTTCATTAATTTTTATAAACGGGTATAACCTAGACAATTACCTCCATCCACACTTGTCTCCTGTTTCTTTTTGTAGCAGTCGTAACATTCCTCCTCTTAATAAAGATCATTCATGCCCTCATATATTCAGCTTTAAATTTGTTCTCAGAGGCAGAGACTGAAATATTAAATTGGAATCTAAAACAATCATTGCAATGTCAATGATAGAAGGATTTAATACTCTACGTCAGAATCTTTTTATATCAGAAGATCCAGTATCACCAAATAGATGAAAAGAAAGTATATTCACGTAGAAAATGAGACTTTATGGAGTTACAGGACGCTCTCAGAGCTCCTCCCACATCCTTCTGCTCACGCTTTGTTATAGGAGAAAAGTAATTATGATTTCCATACTTAGAACAGCATTGTAATGTTTATATGGTGAAATATGTATGCTACCATTCTGTGATCATCTACTTTCAATAAAAGATTTATTTGGTAGAAGTGCAATAGAATATTGTTTTCTGATATGGCAACAAGCATTTAGTTCATTAATGGTGACTCTCACATGTACATGAGGGGAACTCAATCCAGCATATTACTGAAAATATGTACTCATTCCATAGCGAGAGTATGCAGTGTATGAAAACAGACCAGTCTCTAGAGGTCTGGCTATGCATAGCCTCTCAATTATAATATTAAATTAATGTTCTCAGTTGGCTTCTTCTCTTGAGATATTGAAAAAAATCAATAATCAGGTAAACCTTGATGAAAGACATGTTCTGTTCTGTGGTTGAGCCTATGGCCAGACCACAAAATTTCTTAGTATTGATCAATAGCATATGATGATGATGAAAGGATAATATTGGCATCAAATTAATAGATATGTCCTGTTATATTATTGATGAACAACATAGGGAAAATGTCATACACTGGGCAGGGGATATAGCTCAGCAGCACAAGTACCTGCTTGAGTGGAAGGTCCTGAGTTTGATCCCAAGTACCAAAATGAAAGAAAATGTCATGCACTGAAATCATTTTCAGAGCTCTGAATTCATGAACATATACATGCGTATGTGCAAGGTGGAAGGTCCAATAGTTCTATTAGAAATATTTATCTTTACTTATCACGTGGCTTTCACGAAACACTTATATAAAGTGATTTTTCTTCAAGTACAGCCTCAAAATCAATATCTATAAATATACTTACAATTATTTGTTTCCAGACTACTTTCTTGATCCTTTAGTCAACATATTTGTCAGCTATAAAACTCACCAATATTCTGCAAATTAATATAGTGAATTCTACATTTACACACACACATATATTCCACATTTAGACTTCATTGTTTTATATATATTTTGTATGCATATATATATATATATGGATAATTTTACATATATATAATACACACATATGCATACATATATACATACTGGTCAATTACAATGAAGTCTAAATGGTGGAATAAAATATATTTGTGGCATGAAGCTTAATAAATGTTTAAGCTGCAGACTTCTTGTAATTCATTAAACTAGAGATTGTACCTCTGAAACGAAAGCAGAGAACTATATATACATATATTTGTGAACCATCCAGTTACAGATTGTCTGGCATATACACTCATAGAATTTATTACATACAGAATTTATCTATGTAGTGCTTTGACCAGGATACCTGTTATCTAGAATATTTGTGATTTTTAAAAAAAGGAGAGAAATCTAAAGATCTCTGGGTGGGGACTGGGAATACAGCTCAGCACATAGTCCCTGCCTAACAAGAGAAAGGTCCTGAGTTTGATTCCCAGAACCAAAAAATAAGAAAGAAAAGAAAAGATAGAAAAGAGAAGAAAGAACTATGGGCAATGATTGCTTGGAAAATGTGTCACTATGTCACATTTAATAGATGGTTCTTTATAACGGGGGTGCTCATATACATAGGTGATACATTTATATAAAAATACTTAAAGAGTTCACTCATGAATCTTGACCAGAATATATCAGCTGAAGAAAGAAAAGTCTAAGAGAGCGTCAAGCATAATCTTGAAACTCTCCCTGCTCTATGTTTTACGATTGGTTAAATTGGTGAAACTATAATTACACCTTAATACCCAATAAGGTGTCTGTGAAAGTCCACCTGATTATCAGTTTATTTGACTTTGAGCTGCCTAGGGGATTAGTTAATCAAACATTTGGGTACGTCAGGGTGAGTCATGGAAGACTAACCTTGGGTACTATGGGTCAGTGGCTCTCTGTTGTCTGGTGCTGTTGCTCAGCTGTACCTCCAGCCATCATGAACTAAGCAGCTTTGGTCTTCTATAACCTTTCCAGTGTTGTCCTTTCCTGCAACCAGCCAACTGTGTACTGAAATGTCTGGAGCCTAGAGCCATACAAATTTCTCTTGCAGGTGTTGAGTATCTTGTCCAACACCTAAAGGGTGGCTAAAATTCCTGGTACCAAGAGTGGGGGCTCACTGCTGTGACTATAACCACGCTGTTAAGAACCTTTTGGAATTGGTTTGCCTGAGAATTTGAAAAGTTTTGTGGATAGGAGTTAAAGAAATCACAATATGCTACACAGAATACTTCATGAGTAATTCTTGTCGCAGCTCAAAAGACAGACGTGGTGATAGGCATGTCGACAGTCACATACAAGCTCATGAGGTTCAGCTGGAAAGGAGGATGACATTGTGGAATGAACTAGAGTTCACACTTCTTAGATGCTGGGAAGACTCAGCCCACATTTTTCCCATGTTTAAGACTGTGAAGCTCAATTTAAAACTGGTGAACTAGTTGATCTGGTTAAGGAAATTTCAGAGCGATCCAATGTTTCAGCTGTGGTATGTGCACTGTTTGCTGCTTTTGTCAGATTTACGGAGACAATCTGATAAAAAAGGCAGAGTAACAGCATTTGAAAAACAAATTTTGGCTTAAACATTGTGTAAAGTCAGGGATGAAGGAGGTTTGACTACAAAAGAGATTAGTGCTATTAAGATATAAAGAAGTCCTCTGAACTGGGATAAGAAAGACACAGGGAGGGCATCTCACAAATTAGTAAGATCTCAACTACTGATGGCCTAGGAGTGTGGAAGTGAATGTCTTTCGCTTGGGACAAGTTCCCAGTAATTGCTGGAATATTATCAGATTTACAACATATTTGTCAATCTGTTCTGAATAGAATTACTTGCTTTAGATCATATAATTTTTATACAACATCCAGTGCTAATTCCCTACTATATTCTGTATAACTTTGTATTTTCTGTATTGTTTATGGCTTTTCTGGTTCGTATGTCTCCATTCTTTTGTCTTTAAAATAAAATTAAAAAAAAAGAAAAAAAGATCATATAATTTTCCCTGTCCAGAGTGAGGAATCAGCCCATGAATCAGGAAGCTGAAGTGGGGCTTATATCAGTTATAATTACAGCAAAAACAAAGTATCTGCAAAATTAACTGTGGCATTGATACAGGTCTCAATAGGTCTACTATGAATATTTTTTCTCTACCTAACCTTCATGAACAACATCTATGAACGTACATAAATATGGGTGAATTTATGGAACTGCGGCATGATGCTTTTAATTCTGGTAAGATACCAGAAGTGGGATAGCTAGGTCAAATGGGACCTCTAATCCTAGCTTATTTTTCTATTTTATTTAAAGAGAAAAAAACTAACACAACAACAATGAAGACCTCAAAACAAAATGATAGGAATTAACAATGGTTGCTATGTTACATACTATTATCTTCAACGAAGTTGCTCAGTCCACCATATGTAAGAATGTAAGATTGATCAATTAGGTTTCTCAGTATTGATTTCCACAGTGGTTACAACAACCTGTACTCCAATCTACAGTGGGGAAGGGTTCGTTTTTCCCGCCAGCCCCTCCAGCATTTGTTATTAGTTTATTTCTTGATGACAGCCATTGTTTCTGGAGTGAGATGACTCTCAGTGTTGTCTTAATTTGCATCTTTGGAATGACCAATGATATTGAACATTGTTTCAAATATTTATTTGCCAGTTGTCATTCCTTGTATGAGAAGTGTATCTTCATCTCAGATGCTCATTTTTGGATTTTGGTCTTTGAATTTGGGGTATCTGATTTTTTTCAACACTTTCTGTGTTCTCGATAAAAGTCTTTGGTTTGAGCAACAATTGGCTAAAGTATTTTCCCACGCTATGGGTTTTCTTTTTACTTGGTTGATGATTTCTTTTGATGTACAAAAGCTTTATAATAAGATGAGGTCCCAGTTGTTGAGTCTTTGAAGTATTTCCCCTGTAGTTTGCATTTTGTTCATGATGAGAATGGAGAAGTGGAGGGAGAGGTGTAAAAGGGTAAAAAAATGATCAAGATTTGCTACCCATATGTACAAACCCTCATCCAAATTTAATTATTATATATTACAAACATGCTAATAAAAACAATTCAATTAAGCTACATATACTTAATTTAAATGGAGGTTATTTAGCCCAGCTGTCAGCTTATCTGGAAGCAGGTTCGGACACTCAGACACAGCCTAGATAGGCAGAGAAAAGGATTTATGGAGTGCAGGATGCTTGATAGGGACTGCAGAGGCAAGGAAGGAGATTTGGAGGTATATGGAAGGAAACAATGAAAATAACAGGATTTGAAGATCAATAAACATGAGATTAGATCTAGTACTATGAAATGCTGTTGAAATCAGATTACTACAATTGAGAAGGAAAGATAAAATGAAAAATTGGATGGTCTAAAACATGAAATGTGGAAGATGAATTTATGGTTAAGATAAGTCTTAGAGAATTACCTTCAACTGAACTATAAAAGGAGAAAAGAGAAATACTAGTAGTCCAGAAGAATTTAGAGTATTTATTTAGAGGAATTTGAAGTACTTTGCAGTCATATTACCTTATATGATAGTTTGGTAGACCAAATGCTATGTACATTTTCAGTCACTTTGATATATAAAGTATTATTATCACTTATGTTTACAATGAAGCCATTATTACAATATTTTGAAAGATATTAATATTTTGATCATTTTCTATTTGAGGTTACATGTTTAATATTTTAATAGACATATTTCATTCATTGGGGTACAAAAGATATTATATATTCATTTATATATTTTTATTTGTTAATCTCTAATGGATTCAGGATTTAAGGTCCCATCCTGGAACTCTTTGAACTTCTTTGAACCATTTAAGTACAGTAGTCCTCTGGTTATAATAACAGGTGAATAAACTATAAATAATGTGTTCAACATCTAGTTTTGGGTGCATGACCTGATCTTACTTACATGGATAAAACTAGCTTCTAAATTTTGCGATGACTGAGATATTTACTCTGCAACAAACTGAGATTTACGGTAATAATGGGAATAATAAATATCCTACCATAAAATAAAGCGGTTGTTTAAAGAAAGGGAAGATGTAACATAAACTTCCACAGGTCTTTTTTGCTTAAATTCAGAATTATAAAGTTAGGACAAGTTATCCAGTATTAAATTTATTCATAGTTGAACAAATAATTCTTTTTATTATGCCTTTAGTGTAACTGTTACATTGCAACTACTATTTTCAGGAGGTTAATTGTACATCGGTGAGCTTGTTGGCATCATACAACATGATTTATAAGAAAACAAAGCTGAAACTCCTCAAGACTATTGTATAGTTCCTTGGAATCTACATTTTTACAAGATCCCCAGGTGACACTTGTACTTACAAAAGTTTGAGTATCATGGTTAAGAACAACTTCTGACACACTTGCAAAGTGAATTATATTAGAATGTGCGAGACTATAACAAACAGTCTTCTATTTCTCTGAGAAATGCTGGCAACATGAACACTGATATTCATTGAGATGAAAAGTTAAAAATAAAAGTATCAGTGAGGCTCATATATATGATATGTTGGTAACTCTGCATTACCATGAAGCAATATGCCAGATGGCAAATGCTCTACATACAAAACATGGGAAATTGACTCACCCCTAAGCAGAGATCCCTGGAAAATAATTTGTGTCACTCAGTGCAGCAAAACATATTGATAAATTGAGCTCAGTGTTCATGAAAAATGATTGGATTCAAACTGTAGAATGTGAACGTGTGGCAAGAAGGAGCAGATAGTACTGAGTTAAGTTCTCTCACAAATGTGCCCCATCAGTGAACCACAATGGAAAGGGGGCTGTAATGATTTTATTACTTATTGTAATGTTAATAAATATATTTACTAAAGTGGAGTTTTCTATACACATATACACAAATATACATACATATGTGTAATTTCACAGTGTAGTGTAGCTCCGTGTTACTATATTAGTTATTCTAATTTTAATGATGGTGCATTTATTTGTAACATATTTATTACAAATTGTCCATACATTTCTTTCAAAATGTTTAGTAACCTTACCATTAAGACATGTTATTAAACAAAACTTGATATTTATTGAACATTGGCCTAGGCATTTAACATAGATTTTCTCATTTATTCACTAAAGCAGTTGAATTAAGAATTATTCTTTAAATAAGCCCATGAAAAACTGAAATAGGAAAATTTTGAATAATTCGTAACCAGATTTACGTGATTTCAAACAAAACATTTGTAGTAAAAATTTGAACATATTATATGTTCCTTTTGCATTCAGTTTAATAAATATTTATTTTCCTGAGTTTGAATTTCATACATGTGTTTTCTAAAAATGTGGTGCATACAGGCTTATTCATAGTTTTGTCCAGATGATCAATTGTAAGTTTACAATTGCGTTATGCATAGAATAATTTTTCTATAAATACACATATATGTATATATATGAATATGCACATATGTACCTATCTTTGCAAATATTTATTTTTAAACTCTATTCACTTTAAATCTACCATTTTCTACTTTTGTACCTATCATCAGTTTTCCTATAAACTCATTTTTGCTGCGTTTTGTTTTTAAACATCCTTTGTCCTTCGAGACAAACAGTCCTTTCAAGGCTACATATTCTGTCTGGAATTATAGCACATGCTTAACGGCTTTCTTAACTGATAACTCCCTTAATAATAATTGACAGATTCAAGGGAAGAAAACTGATTTATTAACATTCTATTTTAGAATGTTTTCGGAAGAAATTTAGTTTTTTGTTTTTGTCTTGGTACCAGGAATTGAACTCAGGACCTTGTGCCATCAGGCGGGTGCTGAGCTGTCTTCCGGGCCCAGAAACTATTTAGAAGAGCTAACTATAAGGAGGAGTTCTCTGAATATTTGTTCTGTGTGGAGAAAGGCTGCAAATAATAGGAGAAGAAAGAAAGTAGGCACATTCAGTTGGAAACATGGATCTTTTGCAAAGGGGCAGGAGACCGAGAGAGAGGGCAGAAGTGAGGGGGAAGTGCGGGGAAGGGATGAGAAGAAAGAAGACGCGTTACACACCCGCGACCCCTCCCCGATGTACTAATGTAGTAATGTACTCCCCGATGTAGTAATCACGATGTACTAAAATATGTACCGGTCAAACATTTAATTAAAAATACATATTTGGAAATGACTAAAATACTCAATATGTTAAAATTTTACATTTAGTTATTTTATATGGTTTAGTCATTCCTGAGCTGTCATAACTTTTTTAAATTTTTTCATAAGGATGATCAAACATACATACTTTAAAAACTTGGACTTCTCACACTGTTATTCGAAGATCAACCATCCACAGCATCGGGCTAGAAGTATTAGAACTCAATCCTCTAGCTTTGATGGACAGGGAAAAGGACGGAAAGCAGCCAGCCCGTCCTTTCACCCGCTCTTTCTGACGGCAGAAATCACCCTTCTCCCTAGATCAAATGTGACACAGAAGTACAGCGCATTTATTCCCAGACAGGATCGTTGCGCTTCACCTTAGAAACCTCCAAAACGGTTTCATTGATCGGTCTCAACTCAGAGGACATGAAAAAGGGTTAGATCTGTACAATCGTTACCTTCAGTTTTGGTTTTAGAAGCTGGCTTGCTTCGACCCCACAATGACAGGATGAGGGAATTTCATGACATTTGATCACCTCCATATACTAAAATCTGACTTTGGTTCGTTTGTTTTTAATTTTACGTTTGTGCAGTTTTACTATTTATATTGAAAACTCAATTTGACAAGAATATATTCATTCCCTCGGAATCAATATACTGTATATGTGGAAATACATATTTACATTTTACTCTTCATATTTTTGACAATTATAAACTAATTTCCATTTGATTTATTTCCAAAACGTATGTTTAATTGCAATCTAGGGAGCCGACCCATTGTGAAGGGTGAAAATAAACCTTTTTACAAATAAGTGAGAACTATTTTGCTTTCCGCTCATGAATATTTAGGTTATTTCTGTATTTTCCTATTAAAATAAGGCTAAAATATTTTTAGGCTTCCTCTCAGCTGAGCGTCCTGCACCTGCATTACTTTGTTGTAATTAAATACATTAAGTACAATAAATATTTAGAGGTGAAAGTTTTAAAATGTGCATTTTTTGACAGATGTTGCGAATTATATATCAGAGAGATTATAGAAACTTATACTCCAAACAGAAATGACTGATCATTTTTGCTTTTCCATATTCTCAGCAAAGTATAATGTTAATGCAAATTCTGGATTTTTGAAAATAAAATTTTAAAAATTGGTTTGTTCACGTTTTCTTATTTTGTATATCTTATCTGGAAATTAGTTTATTTATCATATACTGAAGAGAGGTCATTTCATTTCTTGAAATTACCATAATATTTCTTAGAAAACTAGCACTTTTACTTATTATGAATTTTATTTATTATTTCTCTTCATAGTGTGGTAATTATTTTTCCTAGGCAAGAGACATTTAACATATATTTGTATTTATGAATAATTTATATTTTGGTTTAATGCCTTTGTGCTCTAGATTCATTTAAGTACATTCTAGATTTCTTTTTAAAAATTAATATGCAATTGGTTTATTTAGAATAAATGTTTTTGTGAATTAGGAAGTATTTTAATTCTCTTCTAGAAATCTGTGTACTTAAAAATTTCAATTTTTAAACAAATTGAAAATAGTAATATTTCTATAAACTAATATCATTTTATTCATTTACTAGCTTTCAACTTTTCTCCATTATCTCTATATAACTTTACAGTATCCTGTTGATATGGTGATGCTTTGAAGTATACAATATATTTTAATCTAAGCATAATGTTATCTGAATTTTTCATAAAATCATTTTGTAATTTTAAAATTTCATATATGATCCATAGGTGAAATTTTTCCCTCCAAAATATATATTTATGCTTTTGTTCAGATTACATTCCAATTAAATGTATGCTGAGGAACTGACTTGTTTTTGAAGTTCTATATTCCTGTGGAAGCATGCAAATTTCCTTTCTACCATATATGCCTATTTTCCTTTTAGTATAGTAAAAAGAAATATATATTTTCAATTATCATATATATATATTTCATACTACATAATTTTTCTACCACAGATGTAATTTTTGTATTATAGAAATCTTATATTATCTTTTCTTCTGTTAATTATTTAAATATATGAGCTCAATGTCTGCATGGTAATTGGCTTTTCTGCCATTTTAATAATGTTCTTTGATGTTTCCCAAAATGTCACACAGAATGAGCGATATTTTTCTTTTTCAAAACTTTTTATTTTCCCATGCACTTTTCAAGTTGTTCCATATTTACATTTTTTCCCAATGACTTATTATCATTTTTAACTTACACTTTATTTGCTTAGTTATCGTATCTGCACTCACTAGATATTAACTCCTGCCATGTGTTCTTGAGTATAACGTGACATAGATAACAGAAGAGTGATTTTAAATTTAGGAAATGTATTTCAGTATGCATAAATATATAGTAGTTCTTGAAATTTGTTTTTTTATTACAAAATTTAGTAAGAAAAATTGTTCTGGGCCTCCCTAGTGAAACTCTTAAGTAATATAGTTATGTAATCAGAGTGTTCCAAATTGCCGCCCTGTATGTTCAGTGCCCAGAATTAGTGCTACTGAACTAAAATAATTTGGCCACAAAGTTGGTGGATTTATGAAGTCTTAAGGAGAAAATATAATTTCTTATCTTTTCCAACTTTTAAGAATGTTCTTTGTTGTTCTGCTGTGTTTCATTTTGTTCTGTTTTGACGTTATTGTCTGCACGGCCTCCAGCGTTTTGGAGTGAGCAGCAGGGTGCTCAGTCTTTGTGCGCTGTTCCTGCTTTCTTTTTCTGTGAATCAAATGCCATAATTTTTATCATTAATGACTCATCCGATTACACTGAGCCCGAAGTACCTTGGTAAGAGCTCCATGTTTCATGGTTCTTAACCTTGAAGAGTGTCTACAAAATGCCCTTTGCTCTGAGGTTTAAAATACAGAGGTCATGGTACTAGGGAGGATGGATTGCAGTTATTACTCTGTCCCACATGCTACACTTAAGAACATAAACATGTACATCAGAATATTTCATGAAATTTTAAGATACATTTTCAGTTAAGTAAATTTCTTGTAGTACATAAGTATATAGAAATAATGAGACACAATTTGTTAAATTGTTAGAAATTTCACCCAGACAATATTATATATTACCAGTTTTCCTTCCTTAAACTCCCTTATAATTCTCAATTTTTAATGTCTTCCTTTCAACTATTGTGAGTTTTATCAGCACAGATCTTATCTGCTTGTAGTTGATCTTGGTAAACAGTGATATATATCCTGTTTGGCCTCTGTTGATCTGCTTGGGAGATTTATTTATGTCGTATGAAGTAAATTTCCTTTTATTTTAATTGGCATGCACTGTTCTGTTAGGTAATTGTATCACAGATTATTCTTCCATTCTTCTTTTGAAGTGAAATATTTTTCTCTTCTGTCTTTTTGAGTCAGGGTCTCGCTATCCAGTTCAGGCTGGCCTTGAGCTCTCTTTGTAGCCCTGGCTGGTCTCGAACTCGCAATGATCCTCCTGCCTCAGCCTCCTGAGTGCTGGGATTACAGGTGTGTGCCAGCATGCCCAACTGGAGTACAATATTTACATTTCAAGTAAAATTAATCTTAAATGGCCATTTAATATTGTATTTCATGAAATCCTTAAAATACTCATGAAATCTTATGTAAGATTTTGTGTGTATATGCTGGTATACATCAAAATTTTGTGGAATGAAATTTAGCATTCATCAAATATTTCATAGCATCTTTATGCAGAACAAGCTAAAAGTATTCCAAATGCAATTTACTGTGTATCCTATGAAATAAAATAAAAGGAGGATTGTTTTAAATTTGATAGGGAGGATTGTTTAAATTTTTTATTGTTCGGAAGTAAAATAAAAACCCCTCTAAATTAGTGTGTAAGCATAATTTATTTTTTTCTTACGATTGATATTTCTTTATTACTTTTAAAAAATTATGCCCCAAATTAAGCATCAGTTTTGTAATCCAGGAATTTATGTAATCAATAAATATCTATGGATTACATCTTAGGCCCTTGTTAGCCCTTGAATATATGGAAATGAACAAAAAGAGATACTGTCTCTCAAAGGCATTCAAGTGTGGAGAGAAAATATGAATAGTGACTCCTAAATGTCAAATTGTATCTAATCTCTAGGCATTTCCCATTGTGATAACAAAATTTTAACTTTTATTTCTTATTTAGATCCTCCCTTTGCTACCGAGACTGCATTTTCTTTCATCAGAGTTGTAACTGCTTTGTTCTAAACGTTATCAAAATCCTTAAAAGAGGTACATTCAAATCTTTGACTCTTTATGGTTTGTGTCTCACTGCTCCCCAAACCTTTATCAGAGGTGGGCAAACCTGGAATGTGTGATGCTGGGTTTTAGTGTGCATGCTTAGTAAATCAGTCTATCGATTGGTCTGGCACAGTTCTCGTTAGGATTAGTGTGTGAATGCCGTATGGTCTGGCACAGTTCTCGTTAGGATTAGTGTGTGAATGCCGTACCCGCCCTAGGGCAGGTAGCCTGCATACAATATAAGGAACAGAAAGAGTCTTGTCTTTCCCTCCTTGCTTTAGCTGTCTTCTGAAGCCATGAAAGATTAACCCTCTGGCATGTCAACCTGCCTTGGAGCCAGCAGACTGTGGACTAAAACCTCGACAAACTGTGAACTAAATAAACCTTTCCCCCTTTAGCACTGGATGTCAGATATTTTGTCTCAGCAATGAAAAAAGTAACTAAGATAGCCTCCCCTTCTCTTTATTTTCTCTCTTAAATCTTAACCTTCTAATTTACACCATAAATGTCTTTCATTTGGATTATTAGAGGAGCATGCAATTTATTTGTTCAATTGCTGTCAATGTCACCTATGCCGTAGATTACTGTAGTAGCCTAGGGAGAGTGCTATAATGTATTTCTTGTTTAAAACCTCCCAGTATTCCCAGTTCACTCTGAGTGCTGAGTCCTCCCAGTGTTCTGTGAGTTTCTAAATGATCTGGGCAGTTATTTATGATACCTTCTCCTAAAAGGTTTCTTTCCCTTTTTTAAAAGCGTCTTTGCCGCCTTTTAGCTTTCCTTTAACCACGCCAGTTGTTCTCCTTTCCTAGAAATTTGGCATTTTTTTTTTCTTTTTCTGTCTGGTATAGTCTTTCTCATAAATAATGCACGATTTTTGAAGGTTTTACTTAAATATTTCTTTATGGGGAAACATGCTCTGAAAACCCTATTTGTAACTACAGCCCTCCTCACTTCGTACCCCCAAGTCTCGTTAGCACTCCAGTCCGGTTACACCAGCATTTTAGCTCTGACACACCAGGAACATTCCCACTTCAGCTTATACTCACGTCATATTCCCTAAGTCTGGAATGTCTTTCTCATAGATATGCACTTGGCTTTTCACTCTCTGTGTTCTAATGTGCATTTAAATGTCTTTTTCTTGCTCTTTTCCTGAAGTTTATATATGAAAGTGTTCCCCCCTCTCATATCCATTATTCTCCTTTCAATTTTACTATATTTAACCTTATAAATACAAAATACTAATGCTTCTCTCCTACTGTATTGGAGTAAGACATCATTTTTATGACAACTTAAATTCCATATGTGTATCTTATTAAAATATAACAGGCAATAAAGTAATATCCATGTGTAGTATAACAGGAGGATTTCGTGTCAGTTTTAACGCCTCAAAAGAATAAAGGTTGTTCAATGAGAAAGCTGTCGTGGAGGGGTGTGCCCATTTCCTATAACGTTGGGAGGGAAAGATCAACGATATCTTGCCACATAAATGGAGAATTAGGACAAGGAAACATATTGGTCCGCTTGTTAATTACTGTCACACCTAAGAGGAGAGATTTATGTTTGTTTCAGAAGTTTCTATCCACGGTAAGATGTGTCTAAGTCAGAAACATTGTCATAGAAGGCCTGGTGGAGAAAACCTGCTCAACGCATGTATCCCACAAGTAGCAAACAAGGAAAGATCAATACAAGAACTGACTTGACTCAGTTATATTTATTTCTTTATTTACTTAAATTTATTTTAAAAATAAAACAAGGAAATCATATTGGGATCAGTTATAGGACACAAGAACATAACCCACATCCTCCAACTTGGCCCCGGTCTTAGTTGTCACTATCAAGGCTGAGAGAAAATAGCCAACATCCAAACCTGAAGGAGGAAGGGCTTATTTGGCTCACGGTGTGTGGAGGTTTCAATCCGCAGTTGGCTGGCTCCAAAGCAGCATGGCATGGTGGAGGTGCATCACAGACACAAAACAGTTCATGGCAGGCACAGTCCAGAAGGCAATGAGGCAGCAGCACACAAGTGACAAGCAGCAACTGTCTTTCTGTCCCTTATATTTTATCCAGGCCACATACCCTTAAATAGATAGCACTCACACCCAGGGTTGGGCTGCGTTAATCTCAAAATCACATCATGAATCAGTCCCAGCATTACATCCTTGATCCAAGCAGCACAAACCCTAGATCCAGCCACCTCTTCAAAGCCCCACCTAGGCTGTATGAGGCTTTGGGGGAGACATGGACATGCATGTATAGCAGCCCCACTTCCTAACAGACTACTCACCCACTCCCAACCCAATCACCTCTGTACGAGCCTCTTTCTTCAGTCAAAGTGACCATCAGAACAAACAGGCACAAGGAGCGAACAGTGGCAAATAGATCCAGCCATGGAAAACAACCCAGATAACTCCTCAGTGCAGGGGAACCCTGGACAGATTTCAGAAACTACAAGTACACTGTGTACCCGGCACAAGTAGAGCACTGGAGTAGCATCCGGAAAATAGTGAGAGGAAAAACGGAGTCAGGTCTTACAAGTTTCCCAGTACTTCGAGAACATTTGATTTTATTCTGTTTAGTTGCAAAAGAGTTCTGACGTGATTTAATTTACACCCTGTCATGATGCTTCTGCCCGAAGTTAGAAGACAGCTGGCTAGGATAGAAGAGGGAGGACAACGAAACTATTGTCACGGAGAGATACATGAGAGATCACGGTAGTGTGGATTAGGGTGAGAGTGTTGGTGGTGGGAGAAAGTGGTCAAGTTTCTCCTGTGATTTCAAGATGAGACTAACAATCTCCTATGACTCATTAATACAAGGTTTAAAAAATTGATGAGTGATTCCTCAATTTTGGCATAAGCAATTATTTGGATGGAGGTGCTATTAGTTGACATTAGTGATAAGTTAGTGAAAGTAAATTTAGAAGGGAAATCAAATCTAGCATTGAATATGTTGAGCTGAAAACATCTATTTAATATACAAGTCATAAATTCTGGGTAGAATCCTATCATACAGAAGCAATATTTGTGAATACAACAAGTTTATTTCACACACACTGAAAAGTATGATGAGAGAGGACAGAAATTAATGATGTGAAAAATGAGATGAGAGATCAACAGAAAATACTTTCCTGTTATTCAGTCAAAGCAAATGTTTAAAGAAGTGATTGGTCGACTTTCCCAGGTCATTAATAGTTCAAGTGCCATAACAACTGCAAACTGGGTCACTGATTTTAGGAATATGAAGATTACTGGAGATCAAATCAAAGGCTATTGATAGCACACAAAGAAATTATAGTCTGGAAAGTCACAGAACATTATAATGGAACATCTATATTTGTCCTAATTCCTGTTCCTGACTCTAAGGGGATACATCATACATTATGACCTGCTTATGACCTTAAAGTTAAGGAAAGTGAATACCAAAAAAAAAAATGAAAAATTTGGTTTCACTGTAGAATGCTTTTTCATAGGAAATATAATTTCTGAATTTTATTGTGAGGACTGAAAATATTTTGAAGCTTACAGGCAATCATCCAATATTTTAAAGATTCAATATAACCACTCAGACTTTGTATAATATTCAGCAACTACAAAAAAGCAGAACAACCTTAAATTTCTAAATCGTGTAAGTCCATAACACTGCCTTGATATTCCTGGAATTTATTAAGCCTGTCAGAAAAAATACTTGATTTGGCTCTGCCGCATCTGATGTGTCATAAATGCTTCCTAGTGTAAGAAATTTAGGGAGACAATGATTTATTTCATGATTATGTCTTATCTATTGTTTCAGGATATTAATGTGAAGGTAGGCTAGATATAGGACTACAACAAATCAACACTTTAATTCTTTTGACATTATTACTTATCAGTCTTAATCTGTGGTAGATGATCATGTAGAGGTTTATAAAACTAAAGTGAACTTAAACCATTAGAGATGAAACATAATTTTAGCCATTTAGGTCTCACATAATAAAATATGATGTAATATCAATTTGCAAGCAGTAAGATATAATGTAAAATGAGAACCTAATTAGAAATATAATATTTTATCAACTACATCTTCTGTCATTTTCAGTTTCTTCTTTATCAGAAATGCCTTAAAATTAGAGTACCTTAAATATTTTAGATGAATGATCTATCCTCTTGGTAAAATTAATATAAAAATAAAAATGATTTCTAAAGGGAAAGGTTTGAAAAGTTTAATAACCTGTATTTAAAATGTAGCAAGACTTTTAGTACTTTCATCAATTTGGTTATTACAGTCTTCCCAGCCATTTCTCAAAGTATGATAATGTGTCCTTAAAAAATGACTTTCAACCTTTAAAATGTTTATGATCTTTGTATCAGAACAGGTATGTATTTATTGACTCTAGTTACCCTTGAAACACAGGGAGAACTTTATATCACTATGTAAAAAGTGTGATTCACTTTGCAAGTTAGTTTGATGTTACAAAGTTGAAAACATAAGTTATACTTATGAAATTCATGAAGTTAGATGATCCAGAAGCAGTTTATGACACTGCAAAACAGGTCCTTAGAATGTAATTATCTTGAGTGGTTTATAAGAAACTACTTCCTACAATTATATATTTAATTAATATTATGAGGTGAACATTTTATATTTTATTATAATCTTTTATTTCTCATTTAATTAGAATATATTAGAAATCATATTTACAGCTGGTTAAATTATAGTTAAAATTTTAAAAAACACATTGCCTTTTTTAACATTAACCATTTGATGCAAGACCAAAAATGTACAGATATATGATTTTAAAGTGTAATAAGATATTGCTTTAGTATTTTTGTTATCTAAAGGAGAATAATGTATTTAGATTTATCCATAAATGAAATTTTACTGCAAAACATTCAATATTATTGATACTATATATAAATGACAATACATACAAACTTAAAACATAGTTTATTTCAATACATTTTATCAAAACAGTCAAAAAGAAAAGATGAAGAAGATAAAACAATTTAAAAATAAAAATTACAAATCATTAATATGCCTATTCATAAGTGGCATACTTAAAAGTAAATTTAAAATAGATGACTAATTTCTTTTAAGTATAAAACCACTATATAAATAATTTTTATAGCTTTTTATTTAAAGCACACAATCATACTTACACCAATTTTTATGATTTTAGAAGGTTTTACAAAATATATTCTTCAAAAAGTTAAGACATAATGTACCCTACTACTAAGAATGATCTGGATTGTGATCTTTTCAGCTGGACAAGTCATTTTTCTGCATATACCTGTGAATGTCTTCAGAGGGATGGCACTAGAATCTGTGGATTGAATAAGAAAGATACGCTATTACGCAGAGTGGGTAGACCTCAGGCAGTCCACTGAGGGCCCAGAGATAAGCAAAAGGTAAAGAAAATTAAAATCTCTCTTCTGAAGTTGAAAAGCTTTTCTTGTGCTGCCCTGAAGCATTTAAACTCCAGGTTCTCCAGCCTTCAGACTCCTGGAATTCCATCAATGATCCACCTCCACAAGGTGCTGGCGTCCTTCCTCCTGGCCCTGAGTTATGTTATTAGCGCCCCAGTTCTCCTGCTAGTAGAAGAGTTTCATGGTTACGAGCCTTTCGTGGTAATCCTCACCCTCTAAAACCATGTGAAAAAATTCCCATAAATAGATCCCCTAATATCCTCAATCTCATTTACTATTTGTCTCTTTCTGAGTCTCTCTGTCCCTCTCTCCTCTTTCTCCTTCTCTGTCTGTCTCTTTTTCTTCTCACCGATTAGGCAAGAACATCCTGACTGCTACTGTTAAGATGTTTTCCCACGTATTGTGAGTTTTTCAACTGAACTGAAAATAATTGCAAGCACTGACTGGTAATTCAAGTCTATAAAATTTACCACTCAACTTCAAATATCCCTACTCCTCATAGGAAATCACATGAACATCTTCATAGTTCTTTGTATTGATTCAGATTCTTCAAAGTTAGCCAGCACAATAATAAAAGTCACTTTTTGTATGTGTTGGGCTCAAAACCTATAGTTTTTACACTGGGTAACATTCTCAATATTTTTTGATTTTAAAACAGGGTTTAGCAAAATTTTTACTATGGTCATGCTGGAATCAAACTTGCAGTCTTCCTGCTTCAGCCTTCCAGACATCTGGGATTACAAATGCACACAATCACTCCTGTCTGAATCATCCTAATATTAATGCTTGATGAATGACTACATGTAAATCAGAAGCTTCATCCCTACTCTGCTTTGGAGCCTGTTTCTTTTCTGTAGTAAATTGGTCAGACTAGCCAAGATACTTTAAGTGCTGATGTGAAAAAAGGGTGTGCGGGAAACTTGTAGAGGCTTCTCCAGTGCTGGTACCACGGACCTAAGTAAGGGATCCAAAAAGGTTCAGCCACAAACACAGATTAAGTACAATTGATTAAAACTTATAAGTATATAAAAACCTGAAGATAGAATAACTTTAACTCCTCCTTAAAAAGAGAATAATTTCAAAGATCAGTACCTAAGACAGACACAAATTTTATAATTATTAGAATCTTAACTAGCTTAGAAAAACTTGAGTTCCAGTTTCCGTTCTGCTGAGACCTATGCCAAATGTCATGGCGAGTTTCGGCAGCTTCCTGCCTTCCTGCGAGGCACCTTCATTCACTGTGATTGTTTGATCTACTCATGGAGGACCTCGGATATATATTTTTTTGTTTCTTTTTTTTTTTTATTTTATTTTAAAGACAAAAGAATGGAGACATATGAACCAGAAAAGCCATAAACAATACAGAAAATACAAAGTTATACAGAATATAGTAGGGAATTAGAACTAGATGTTGTATTACATAGTTATCTTCACACTAGTTAACACAAAAACATTAAAGGAAATACCAAATTATAGAGAAGATAGTAGGGAATTTGCACTGGATGCTGTATAATATAAAGTTATCTTCACTTCTGCTAATACAAAAACGACTGAGGAAATACAGAATTATAGAGAACATAGAAGGGAATTAGCTCTGGATGCTGTCCTACATGTTACCTTCATCTTTGTTACTCAGTTACACAGATGATGGCCCTTTTGATCAGTTCGTTTTTTCTCCTCCCTCATCTCCGTTGCCCTACCACTCAATCAGTCATCTTCCCTGTGATAATAACTGTACTCCTGGGTTTATCTATATCCTTGGACTCTCACCTTGGGAAGAGATATAGCTGCCTCAGACTATACTATAAC
>PVLD010016307.1:0-45419 GCA_004027595.1 Dinomys branickii | reverse complement strand
AAAGAAAGAAAGAAAGAAAGAAAGAAAGAAAGAAAGAAAGAAAGAAAGAAAGAAAGAAAGAAAGAGAAAGAAAGAAAAAAGAAAGATGGAAGGAAGGAAGGAAGAGAAAGGGAAGGAAAGGAAGCTGATAGACATTCTTCTGTACTAACAGGAAATGCTGCCCTTGTAGCAGTGGCCAACTGTATGTGTCAATTTGCCCAGACTACTGTGTTTAGTCATTGAAATACTTTCCTAGATGTCTTTTGTGAAGAGATTTTGTAGATGTGCCTGAAGTCTACAGTCAGTTCACCTTAAGACTATCTTTTAATAACATAAGTAAGCATCATCCCATCAATTAAAGGACTTAACTACAAAACAGGTTTTGTAAGAGATTCTGCCTCAGGATTGAAACAGTAAAAACAAACAAACAAACAAATGAAAAAGACTTTAAAGATTGAAGCAGTAAGACCTACCTGTCAGCCTGCCCTGCAAATGCCATATTGTGGTTCCCTAATTCCTCCCATTACATAAACCCTTCTTAATATAAAAACTAAAACTAAATTTCATATATAATCTATGTAATGGATAGATAGCTAGATGATAGAGAGATACATAAAAAATTGATTTGAAACCCAAAAGAGTACACTGTATAAGGACAGAAAGGACCTCTCACTGCTCTCCTGCTTTTCCATAACACTCTCCTGGTGTCGGGATCTAATGAAGATATGTTCAAAATTTTGTTAAAAAGAGGACATTCTGCTAGCCAGCAACAACCAGCTGTTTCCACATTAAAATATCCTACCATTCATAGCTGCATACTAGTTTATTTCATTTTACCTTTCAAGACACATGCTAGATGTATAACTACCTGACAACACTGTTATCTACTGCACATTTCCACAAAGCATACTGAAAATCAGCTGTGCATTTGGGCCTCCCAGTTTCTACAGGGATCAGGAAAACGGAGCTGAAGTTTATAACCCTGCTCTCCACTGTCTCCAATATAGCTGGGACAAAAATAACTTATTTGATACCATCCAAGCAGAAGGAACTGACTGTGCTTATACTTACAGATTGTTTAGCCCCAGACATAAATGCATAGCATGCTGTGTAAAAAATATATTTTTGAAAATATGAGTGATGCATTATGTAGGCACATACTTTAACTTGAATAGGGTATAGCACCCTAAATCTCCAGCAAAAAGCAAGTCTTTAAAAAGCAAGAAATAAAACAAAACTGTGCACTCATCATTGAGGTTTCCCAGGCAATCATGTAGCTTTGCACTGGACATTGCCAATAAAAAGAGGTTTACTCAAAAAAAGAAGTTGGTATAAATTGCAATAAATAGTAACACTTTGAAATAATTGCCATAATCAATATTAATCCCTCTGGTGTCTATTTAACAGCATTAATCACAGTGAACTCACTTAGCATTAATGTGAATGTCACAAGTAATTCAATTGGATTTCCACTGTAATTACCTTAACGGAGCCATTATTTTAAAGTGTTACCAAGTAAACATGAAAATATGAGCAATAAAATATGCACTGAGGAACACACCCTATGTATACATATAATAAATTATGTCATTCGTATGAAACACTTCATCGACAGGTTAAATCCATTAGCAGAATCTACACACTTATAATCCTCACTAAACTGTTATATCTCATGTATCCCTATCTTTCAGATGGAGTTTAGTCCTGTAAAGAAGATTGTCAAGTGGTCCTATTTCCCAATAATTTTCAACTTTAAAGTATTTTAGACATTAATTACACATCTGCAAGGGAAGATGTATACACATTTTCCCACACTATACGGCTTAGGGCAACTCTGTGCTGTCTAGCATTATGCTAGTCTGCCACTTTTATTCCCTCATCTGTCTTACAATCAAGTTACCAACATTTCTAAGCAGATTTCATGAAGATGACTAATTGAGTTATTTTCCCTTCACATTTAATTTCATCCCTCTAAAATGTTGAAGGACAAAAAGGATAGAGAAAGAAAGAGGAAAAGGAAGAGAAGGAAGGAGGGAAGGAAGGGGGTGGGAAGGAGGGAGGAAGGAAGGGAGGATGACGGGTAAGCTGGGTTATTACATGTATGTGTGAAGGATGGGTTCGCAAGTCCTAAATGCGCAAGGAGGACCTTTCCAAACTAAACTGTGATCTGCCACGAACTACCTATATGTAAACTATTTAAGTCTGAAGATCTTAAAGATCCTCTGATCTTTAGTTTCTGGTTGAGTATTTTAAGATTTCTCTATCTTCACTTCAAGTTCAGTTGTTCTGAGCCATATCATAAATTGCAAATTCTACAATTAACAGACTTTACATTTGTATTTCCTATATAAGCATGCAAGAGACCATGTTTTATTCAAGTTTGCATATCCCATAGCACCAAGTAGAGTGTTTTTCATAACAAACATTAACTGGAGGGGAAAAAAGAAAGAAAAAAACCCAATTTACTCTTTGTCTCGTTGTAAGCGCTAGATAAACAAATTAATTATCTAGTAAGGCAGTCATTCACATATATTCATATCACACACACTATGTGATGGCATATACAAGATGGCCTATGGAATTCTTTGGAACTGTACTTTTAAACAATGAAATCTCACATGAAGCCTCAATATATAAAATAAATATGAATGAGACGCTTGCAACAGAGGCCATGGAATGTGGAACTCCACAGCTAGCCCTTCCCTTAATAACTGTGACAGCTTACAGAAAACCCCCAACCACACTGAGAGCTTTAAGAAGCAACTGGAAAAACAGATGGCAGGGATCTTAGATTCAAATAAGAGTGAGCACTAAGCTCCATAATTTACTAACCGCCAGTTATAAGGTGTGCGTGCAACTTAACTCTTCTAAGTGCCGGCTTGTTTGCCTGGAAACGGGAGACCAAGTGTTCTTACCGGTAAGTGCCGTGAGAAGAGTAATGAAATAAGTCCCGCTATTGTTTTACATTGTTAGTATCTGTTGCTCAGTCACACAATACATATTTAACATACTGGGGACAAAGTTGAAAAGAAAAACGGTCCCAGCTCACAATGATACAAAGTTTCAGATGTTGAAAGTAATACAAAGGAGAGTAAAGAAACAGAGTTGTTTTTGTTTGTCTAACATTTTGAGAGCATGCGAGGAGAGAGCCCTGCAGATATGAAAAGGAAAAACTATTCTTAGTTGTGGGGATGATGACAATTAAAGTCCTGAAGTGTGAGTATTCTTGATGTGTTGGAGAAGTACTGGCATGGTCAGTGTTGTTAGAAAGGGTTGAGGGACAGGCTCTGAGGTCACTGCATTTTGGGGACACACTGATCATATAAAACTCTGTCTAGAACCTTGTTTGTGCATATATATTGGATAAAATTGGATGGTGTTAAGTAGGACTTGAAGCCTATTTGAGTTAGAGGTTGATTCGGTTTGGAAAACTAATGATGGGCCCACAGCATGTGCAGCCGGGCTTCAGATCTATATGTGCATGCATTTATGTATATGTGTGTGCGTCCATCGTGGTTACTTTTTTCTCGTTGCTCAGACAAAATACCCAATGCCCAAAGTGAAGGAAGGAAAGATTTATTTAGCTTACAGTTAGTGGAGGTTTCAGTCCATACTTGGCCGGTTCTGAGGCAGAGTGGCACATGGCAGAGGGCAACGGTTCATGGCGGTGGTACACAGCAAAGCAACAAGCACAAGAAGGGAGTAATGGCAGCCAGCAGCCTCTTTCTCTCCCTTATGTCTACAAACTATTTCCCCTAGGACAGGTATAGCTGTCATACGCATCATCCCAGCATTGCATCATGGATCAGTCAAAAACTCTAAAAGCCACCCCATAACTGCATGAGGATTTGGGGGGACACGCAGACGCAAACCACAGCAGCGTCTTTCCATATTACACGAGGGTTTTTATTTCAAGATAGAAAACAAACACACCTTCGACTAAGACAAAATTCTATTCGTAGGCAGATGTCATGGAGCATGCCTGTAACCTCAGCACTCAGGAGGCCGAGGCAGGAGAATTGTCGCGAGTTCGAGACCAGCCCAGGCTCCAAAGTGAGCTCAAGCCCAGCCTGAACTGCAAAGCGAGACCCTCTCAAAAAGACCAAAAAAAAAAAAAAAAAAAAAAAAAAAAGGATTAAAAATATTGTTTGTATTCCCACTTGTATTCAGTGAAGAATCCAAGCTCTGGAAAAAATGCCTCGTTTTACCATTTTTTTCCTACGGCTTTGCATTCTCAACGGCTTCCCTCCTCCTGTGCATACTTCTGCCTCAGCATCAGAAGTACAACTGAATTATCCAAGTCTATTTGCTTTATATGTAAAATGTTCTCCTTGGCTTTCAGGGTCAGAGCAAACCTAACAAGTGAGGTGGAAATGCTTTGAATACTGTCAAGGTATTGATGGATGCCAGGTGCAATCAACACAAGATAAATCTATTACATTGTATTATGTGTTCCAGTTACATAAGTGTAACTTGAGAGTTTGTAATCCCATTGCTTCTCACTAACACCTTTTCTCCTCTTTTTAGTGCACTGTCTCTTTTGCACTGTGACTGTGTTTGAAAGAGGTCTATGAGATGCAAGCTATTTCTTCCTCAAAAGAAGGTGCTGTGGGGGGGGTTGCAGATGCATCTGCTGAGGGAGACCTCTCCAAACCCAGAATAACAAAGACATCGCAGGATGACTATGACATAACACACCACAGATGGGACTCCGTTATTGTCTTCGTGCCTATAAGTATGTTGGAAAATGTATTTCTTCACTGTGTTGTAGAGCTTGCCAGTTGAGTAGCAGCACAGAGCTTGTACAAACATCACCAAAATCGATTTAGAACATTTTCTTCAACTCAAAAAAGTCCCACCTTTTTAACACTTATTACACTATTTTTCCCAAATTAAGCAAACATAAATCAACTTTATTTCTGTATTAATTGTACTCTTTTAGATGTTTTCAGTAGTGAAATCATACAGCATGTGGTAATTTATGATTGCTTTTTTACACTTCACATTCAATTTCAGGACTCAGCCATGTTAAACGATCTGGGTTGATACATGTACTATGGTTCAAAACTTCATAATTTGCATTTTCAAATAATATTGTATCATGTGGATATGTTACATTTCATTGATTTGTTGATGTATGTCTGAGATTTGACCACTATTTTGTTATTGTTTTGTTGTGATGATAGCTGTAACCATAAACTTCCAAGTTTTTATGAGGACATACTAAAAATATATGAATAAAAAGGAATAAAAATTTCCTTTAGAGTATATGTCTAGAAAGAATTGCTATGTCATCTAGTAACTCTGATAGTAACTCAAATAGCATCTTTAACCTTATGAAAAATTCAACAGAGTTTTAATGGCTCATCATTTTACATGCCTATGAGCAATGTGTAAAAGTTAGAATTTATCCACACATTAGTCAGTACTTGCTAATATCTATCTGTTACCCTCCTTTTGCCTATTTTTTAAAAAAATCTATTCACATGGTTTCTGTATTGTCTTCATGTAGTTTAGATACAAAAAATTTGTCAGATATTTTCTTTGAAATATTTTCCTTCCCTTCTGGAAATTGTTTTCTCTTCTCAACAGTATTTTGCTAAGCACAACAAAATTTTAATTTTCATGAAGTCCGATTGTTTTTCATGTATTATTCTTGCTTTTGGTATGATATCTAAGAAACTATTACCTAGTCCAAGTTCATGAAACATCATGTTTTTTTTTTTCTGAGAGTTTCATAGTTTCAACGTTTATGTTTAGTTCTTTGATATGTTTTAAGGCTTGCATGTATCTTGAGGAAACTATGTAACTTCACTTGCTTTCCTGTGAGAATCAGCTGTTTTAGCACTGTTTGGTGAAAATACTATTCTTTCTGAGAAACTTTTATTTTGTACAAAAATAGCTTTCCTTAATGAAAGGATGTACAGGTATTTAACACCAAGTTATTGTTATCACACTTTTATACACCAATTTTACCTATTTTCTGGGATTTGTTTTGTTCTGTTTGGAGACAGAGTCTCCCTTATGTAGTTCGGGCCTTGAACTCATGGTGATCCTCCTGCCTCAGCCTCTCAACTACTGGGAATACAGTATACACCACCATGCCTGGCTTTCTTGTTGGAATTTATGCTACCAGTCACTAGGTTGCTAAGGATGATTAGATCCTAATTAGTTCTAATGTGAATTATTAATTACCAATAAGTTTTTCTAGATCACACATTATTGTCCATTTCTAAATATCTAGCAGTCTAATTGGATATAAAATTTATTCTTTATATTCTTATAGGCATCAACTCTTTGATTCTATAACTTTTGCTTCTCTCTGTCTCTGTGTCTGTCTCTCTGTCTCTCTTTGTCTCTCTCTGTCTCTCTCGGAGGATTCTAGGTGTTTGAATCAAAGTCATTACTCTCACATAAGACCCCACACAGTCATGACCTTATTTTTTCTTCCAAACAATTTGGGAAATTGGCTTAATCCAAATGTGAATATCAAGCTACTTTTATTATTTTCATGGTTTATACTTTCCATTACGTTTGTTTTTAATGCTTTCTTTCCTATTTCTTGCAAAGTAAAACTTACTAATAATAACATAGCAATATCTTCTACTCACCATTTTCTCCAAAAAGCATTTGGTGAGCAGAGAAGCTGCTCAGTCAAACTGAGTTAACTTTTCCTAACACTGGGACTACAGCACTGGAATAAATGTTTACAATAGTTTATCATATCAGGCTCCATGTCTGCCCAGTAGGGAATTAAGACGGGTACTATAATCGAAAGTAGAACCACAAGGCTGAATTGGGAGCTGGCATATTTTATTGCTTCATGTCATACTCTGTCCCTCCGGGCACTCAGGGCTCTATGGAAAAAAGTAGCAGTAACAGTGAGTGGAGAATGGCGGGCCCAGGACACTATTGCCAGCTGCTCTCTGCACTGATAACTTCGTACTTAAATTCCCATCTTCAGTTCTCACACAACACTCTGGTCAATGTCCGCAGCTGTTATGGAAGCATCTTTGTGATTTCCTAGAGCACAAAAGTCCTTGCGTTCATCAGCAGCTGTTGGTCAAGTGGCGTATCTACCTTTAGTAGCACCCCACACGAATGCAGAAGCAATCCCCCCTGGAGATGTAAACTGCCCAATCAATTTCTGGTTTAAAATCTGAACCAAAGTAACTGATGTCGGACATTGATGTTAGGATTTTTAATTCTTTTCCAAAGCCTTCAGGGATTCCTTGAGAAAATCACTCAGTATGTAAGTGCAATTTATTATCCTCATTGTATTAAGCCAAATGCTACCCACTCATTTGGCTTAAAGAGAAAGGTACCTCATTAATAATGTGTTCTTTCTTCACTTCTCAGCAATTCTGTGGCATGAGCTGAAATGTTTCCATATTACTGAGGATTTTTTACTCAGACCAAAGAGAGAGAACCCCTGGAAAGGTTCTGAGTAATACTATTATTGTTCTGGGAACGTGACTGAAGTTTTGAACTCTGTGAAGCTAGTTTAAAATAGATACTTTCCAACAACAATAATAATAAAAAGACATACTTGCTCCTTCTAGTGCCATTTCTTAGAGAATCAGAAGAACCACACACGTGAAGTGCAAGCTGCAGCCCCGTGGCACTTCCTCATACACTCTTACTGTTACACTATTATGTACAATGCTGTACAGTGAAAATATCCTGTCAGACACATGTATAGTTGACACTGGCACTTTAAAAACTTTCTAGCAAGTAAGCTAATGATAGATTTCTTGAACTGACTTTATTGTCATCTGAAAACACTTCTTGGATCTCATATCGTTACAACCAGAAATTAAAATTTCCCTTCACTTAATCGTGTACTTGAAGAGACCACAGTATTTAGATAGGGAGGTAGAGTACAAAGTGAACATTAAGCTCAGGAGGGGTTTTGATTTCAGTGACAAGCAGCAACATTTAGAGGGCATGTGATCCTGCAAAATTACATCACAAGTTTCTCCACATCTGAGAAATAGCTGTCACAATAATGCATGTTTCTTAAGATTTCTGCTAATTTTACATGAGTTAGCACATTTATAATACTTGAATAATATTATGCTTATACATAGGTATGCTTAGGAATACACTTAGGATAATTTTTAGTTTACAACAAAGCAGTAATTTTAATTATGGCTATTAATGACATGTGGAAAAGCCCATTGCAAAATCAGATTTCGAAGGTAAAACCAAGTATCAAGTACAGCTGTTTTAGCTCACTGAGGAATAAGAAAAAAAAATGCTTGCACTTTCTCCTCCGATGCTACGTGAGTTTATGTGAGGCCTGTAAGACCTTTACGTGACTATGTAAAAAGAAAATGTGCACTACACCACCACACCATTTGAAAAGTTTAAACATAAAGGGTCAAATATATGCCCCATGCAAATGGAACATTTTCATTTCTAGATAGTTAATTAGTTACGCACTAGACTCTTGTAGCCTTCAAATGGAAAAATACGTTTGCATGCTTACAGAGTTTTGAAGAATGGGTGACTGGCTTCCTCAAAACAGATTTAAACTGTACCCAGCTTCTGCAGGTCAGGTTCATGTATCAATTTAATAATTCAATGCCAAAAGCTCATTCCCTGTCCTCCCCATGCGTGTTTCCTCAGGCAGTGAGTATGAATGTTGAAGAATCTGAAAGTCTAGAATTCAGTGGGTAGTGAAAGTTGGTAAAAGAAACATATTATATATCATGGCAAAACAAACCTAAGAGTATTTGCAGTTCTTGCAACTGCAAGTTTTGCAAGACACACAATCCTTGCTGGCCTGCTCAAATGTCACAAAAATTTCTGAAGGACAAAGGCAACTTTTTTGCTTCTACTGTCTTAGTGATTGTTGGAAATTTTTAGAATAATACAATCCTTCCACCAGGCATTTAGATCTTAAACCAGGTACCTACTTCCATTCTCTGTCATTGCAGTAATGAGGAAATTGAAACCCTAAGAAGACAGCAAGTCACTAGCATGGCATAAATATTGGATCCAAAGAACATCTGATAAATTAAGAAAGTGTGATATTATTAAGAGTTAATAATCTCCATGTATACTCATGCATTATCTTCCTAAGACATGCTTATTAACGGTGTAGACAGAATTATAAATCTCAAAGAACATATCAATATGGAATGTTATATATTATACATCATATTTTACTTATGTGTATACTTGTGGGTATCTGTCTTCACACACATATATTCTTTGTGCATTTAAAAAGGACACGGTTTGCACTTCCCTGGTGTGTGTTTTTGGGGCTGGCACAGATCAATAGATATCAGACAATTTAAAACACCCTAGCTTCTAAAGGTCTTTTCTGTGGAGCCAGAAATTTTTCATCTATATATAAGGACTAAAACTTACCTCATGTAGACTCATTAATAGTAATATGATGCAGTATTCATAAAATCCATTCATATATATGTATCAAGACCTGTGATATTTTACCATATTCTGTAAGTATAAATGAACCCATGCTTACGAAACAAACAGGCAAACAAAAAACCCCCACCCTCTCCACTCTTTCATCTGCATATTTGAAACCAAGATAAAGAAGCCTGGTAAAGCCTAAGCATCCCAACTCTCTCCGTCTTCAGTACTTGAGACACACTGGCTTATTCCAAAATATTAGCACTACCATGAAACTACTGAGCAAAATCCTGGCGAATGAAAAACCAGGCTTGTTTTGATGAAATAGAAAACATAACCAAAGTGAAAAATACAAGGCACATAATGATACAGACTAAAAAGAAACAGGGAACCCTGAAGTACATGGCAACGCATTTTAACGGGAACAAGTGTGGTAGATGCACAATTAGAACCGGATTCAAAACTCAGTTTGGTCCCTTACTAACTGGGAAACCTTAGCAAAACCAACACGTTCTAAGTAACAGAAAAATTAAGCACGACTGTAGCAGACATTTGAATAAGACACTGAATATATCATTTTAATACTGTGAGAAAGAAAGTATTTCAAGACAGAAAGAATAATATTGCAACATTGAAAAGCAAATGTCGTTCTCATGGGGAGTTTAATACGAGGTCGTGAGGTCGGTAAGTGAGGGAATAAGCGGGCGTTCTCCAGGCGGGGACTGGAAAGAGCACTCGTGGCCACAGGACAACAGATAAAAGAGCAGATGAGGAGTAACCACGCTACCACAAGGAGCTAAGCAGGTCAGGGGTTCGGGAGGCCGTTTCTTCAAAAATACCAGCTCGGAATGGTGACTTTTCCTGATGTGTTTTAGTCTCTGGAATCTTGTGATGTACTGATCATATTAACAGTCCGTTAGTAGAGAGTTGCGTGGCCGATGTGTGTTTCACAAACACAACCTCCACCGCGGTAGCAAGATCACTTGGCGCTCTGATGTTAGCTGAGCAGCCTCTTACACAATGCTAGGTGAGGCGAGAGAATAGCTCAGGCCTGGCACTGTGTGATAGGACAGCAGAGGCCAAATCCCAGAAGTATCTCTGAGCTAAAACAACAAAACTTACAGTCACTTAGAAGTTTATGTATGAGAGGTAAAGAAAAGAAAAACCTAAATTTCTGTTCCTGTCTCTTTCCTTTTTCTCTTTCTCTCTCTTTTCTTTCTCTCTTTCCTTCCTTCCTTCTCTCTGTAGTACTGGAATTGAAACCAGGACCTTCACACCAAGCTGCAGCCCCAACCCATTTCTTCTTACCTTATTTTTATATTTTTGTAGTTTTAAAACAATGTCACACTAAGTCACTGAGTTGCTCAGGCTGGGCTAGAGTGATCCTCCATTTTCAGCCCCCCTGAATGCTGCAATTAGAGGCAGCTGAATAACACCATGCCTGGCTAAATAACACCTTTCTAACTTGGAATCAGAATAAACGATAGTTTTTTTAAAGAAGTAAAACTATTCCTTGGGTCTCTGTGAAAATGATCAAATTCCTGTTTAATTTATTATTTTAAGTTTTTATTGATTGGTTACGGTTACTGTAGAGAGTTCTCATGTAGAATTGGAAGCCTAGTGTTAAGTTTAGGAATCTGGTCAGTGTTGATTACAAAGTTTTCAAAGCCATCAGTCATAAATAGCATGGATGGTATGAAAGCCAGGCTCTCTCAGGAAGACTGCATTGAGCAAAAATGTAATAAAGGTAAATTCAAATTGATACAATCTTTGAAGATTGAAGGGTGAGGCAAAGGAAGGGGAAAACTAACAATGGCGACTCAGTTGGAATAATCTGAGAGGTATGAGGACGTCAGGAGCTTGTAAAGGGAAAATGTGCCAAGAGGAGAGAGATTTCCAGGGGTAGAGAGTATCCAAGGGAACAAGCAGTGGAAATCAATTCATTTGGGAGAAAAATACCTACAAAGGTAGTGTGGGAGAAGCAAAGGTTCATTAGACTATAAATGTATCATTTTATTTTAAATCAGCTTAATGGTCCTATATATGCTATAAGGAGTCGTATTAAACATTATCTCAGGATAACAGCGTACTAAGCCTGGTATACCAAGCAGTCTAAATATCTTCATAGGCAGCATCTGTCTCACGTTAGAGAAGTGACAAATGAATACAGCCTACCTAAGTCATAAATGCTCCCTACCCATTGGTTTTCAATACGTTTTTGCTATTTCTTAGCAGCAGGGTTGGAATATTTAGCATTTCCGCCCTGTAAATGAAAAGTAATCAAATGTTGCTCATAACATTAGCCACTTTCATCACATCCTATTTTCATGAAGGACTCAATTATGAGCACTGCATTTTTTTTCCAGGAAACTCTATTTGCTGTTGTGACAGAATAGAAATTTAAGAATCAAAAATAATAGTAATAAGTGTTCTCTATATTTGTGCATAAAGGAACTTAGAAATGTGCTCCTGAAAAAACAGTAGTCAAAGTGTGAGTGCCACAATGCAAGAAAAACCTAAAATTCCTTTGAACTTATTGTTAAATGCCTGAACATATTATCTCTTTACCTTATATTCACAGCTGCATAATTATTGGAAATGTATTTTAAATAATCCATGTAGCATCATTCTAAAATCCAACTTGCTTAAATTATGTCTCAAACTTAAGATATTTGGTTCGATGTACAAACTGCATCAGAATATAGAAATTCAATTATACAGAGTATATATTGCAGGCATCTTTATTTCATGGTTGTTTTTCCCTTATTAAAAAACAATGCCATAATTCAAAATAGCAGTTATTTTTAATTCACACACAAAATACTCTCAACTTCCCTGTTGCCTGTGGGAAACCACCATCAGGGTGCCCTGGAAACACACCTCTGCTGGTTTGTTTGTGATTTGGGCGAAGCTTTGAGGTTTTAACTTTGATCTCTCCCCTCGCATACTGAGATTTTTCTCCTGACTCCACCAGTGCAGACAGAATTTCTACCTTGATCTCCCAGGTCATCTTAAACATCCCCTTGACACCAGCATCACTCAGTGGTAAAAGTCCCGCTCTCAACCTTGGCATGTTTACTCTTTACTCTCTGTGTTGTCTTTTGCTGATAGAGTCTCAAAAGTGGCTCCTTTAAACTTCTCAACCCAGGAAGTGTGGCTCAGTCCTTTAGTTCACAGGTCTCCCGCTTTGACTAAAGTGTTGAGGTTCCATTTTTGTTTTTGCAAGACTTTAAACTCCTTTTTACTGAGGAAACTAGACTTTCTTTTTGATCTTTCAAAGAATTTGTAACATCGTTTGACCACAAGGTGAATGCTAAAGTGACTTCAAATTTGTGCACATGTTTCAGGCATCCTGTTTGCTGTTCTGCCTGTCCTTCAAGATACTGTAGACCTCAGGATGAATTTTTTAACCATTTAACCCACTGCTGTCAAATCTGATATTAAAAATTAATCTCTCACCAGTCATTTTTTGTTCATATAGCATTCGTATAATGTGCCACCTCAGGGAAGGATATTTTTAATTGAGTCCTAGCTTTCACAAGAGGACAGAAAGTGGTAGTTTGTTTGACACAAAACATAACAAGTTAGTAAGCTGTCGGGACTTTTGGTAGAGGAGGCTTGCACGAATGTATCAGCCTCTAAACCATTTTCATGCTGTCGTCTATCATAAAAAAATAGGAGCTATGCAGTTGAAAAGATAAATCCACATCTGTATGTCTTTCAGATAACATGTTAAGCACGTATGTAGAGCATATAACAAAGACTCTTACATACCATAACATTGCAGCTTTCATAGATGTTATGTCAATGAGATCTTCTTGTAACAAAAAAGTATGAGTTAGATGTCATCATTTTCTTTGAAATTTAAGGAAATTCCGATGAGAGGAATAGTTTGCAAAAAGACCCCAATTGAAAGTGGCTAGATCTTGAATTCCATTCCAGATCCTCTGTACTGCATTTTATTTGCTTTCCTCAGTAACTACAGCTGCCCCAGTTACAATTCTACCATTTCTGAAAACTTACTGTGGTCCTAGTTTCTTCTTCTTAGACAAAGCTTTATTTTCATGATGTGAACATAAGCAAAACTGTTTTTACTGTGTATTACAGTTGAAATATTTAATATCAATTACAGGTAAAATGTATACTTAAATATTTTAAATGCAACATAAGAATAATTTGAGGTAGCCTTTATCCTAACCAAAATAAGAGTTCTGTATCTAAGAGATAGGGTCAGAACACAATTATATAAACATTAATATCAGTATTCTTAAATTGTTCCTCCAGTACTGCTATCAGAATTATTAATACTAGAACTTCTGTTATATTTGCCTGCCTTCTATAACACATTTTAAGCCATTGTTTTGTACTAGTGACAGAATTTTCATTTTGATCTCTCTGTATTCCTACAGCTGGTGGGCATTTCTCCAGAATGAATGGCCCGCTTACAGTCATCACTAGGGTTCCACATAGGAAGTACCATTTCTGAATTTAAAATATCCCTCAAAGTTATCATGACCTCTAATGGATTACAAGTAGATTTCTACTACTAATATCTGACACAGTTACATTTAATCATGCCTTTTTTTCTGAATATATTGTACCAAAATCAACCCCTAGACATTTCTCCCTAGGTATTTCAGCTATTTCTTTCAAGGGTCCATTACACAAACTAACCGGAAAGATTAGCATACACAATTTCCAGTGTAGTCTTTTCAGGGTGATGAAGAGGGAATCCTATGAGTGAGAAATCCACTGACAAAATTCTACATCTGAGATTGGCTTCATTTTATATTTTACCAATTGACCTTTCACACTTTTCTTTTGGGTGATGTTAGCATAGACAAGATAAAAGAGGTTAAGTTAGAGCCAAGGTGGGGCTCGACGATACCCTTGCTCTGCTAGACTCCCAGTGATTTGTCTAAACTTACCCGGTTTCACTAATACTGAGCTGTGGCCTATTTATCACTTGCTAGAAATAATTTTAACAGATGAGGGATAGTTTTTACTGTCTACTATCCTAGCAATCTGCTTGGAATATTATCTATAATTATTATTAAATTATATGTTGTTACCATGACTATGTACTTGTGTATTACAAAGCATTGTACACTGTCTACTATTGCCCAGGACTAAGGAGTCCTCAGGCTGCATGAGCATCTCCCCAAGCACTCTCTCCTCCCTGTGAATTCACTTTAGACCAGCTCTTCAGCAGTTGCTCTGCACATGGTTATTTTACACATGCTGCTGGGGAAATCCCACTGTTACAGCTATTCAGATGTTCCATACCAAGTAATCCTCTTGTTTAGACAGAGGTGCGTATTCATGAACACAGATATGCAGAAGCAAATCTTACTGCATTCTGCATTTTAGCAGATGAAGGGCCTAGTTATGTGACAAAATGTGTAAACTTGAAACAGTGCCACTGACTGATTTTTATTCTGATTTATATTTTTTAAAAGAAGTCTTTTTACGTACTGTAGGACTGAGAAAAATTCAGAACCTTTCATTTCAAGAAACATACACTTCAGAGCAGGCAATAGCCTCAGAATGAGGAAATGTTATATGACTACAGTCCCCAGTTAATTATACAGACAATTTTGTTTAGGAGTTTGGAAATTACTTGAGATTTAGGAAAGGATGTTTTAAAAGGAGATGGAATTTTAGTTGGCTTGAAGGCAACACTGAAATAAAAAAAATTGTTGTAAAATCTGAGCTATTATTTTAAATCTAATCTCCGTCATTTCATAGCTTTGTGCTTCAGGAAATAGAGTCTGCCCAAGCCTTAGCTTCTTAATCTCTCAAATAAACCATTGTTGCAGAGATTCATTTGAGGAAACTATGCAAAAATCACCAAGCATCATGCTTTAAGGATGGATGGTAGACCCTCAGTAATCCCTCATGAGGAAACTTTCATGGAAACAGAGTTTCACGCAATGAAAATGAGGTGGCAAAATAATAGAGGAGAAAGAAAACAAAATATATTTACAATCTATCGAGTAATTTCATTTCATTGGATTGGGAACAAACATGAAGAAAGTAAGGGGCATGACATCATCACTGAAAGACACCTGAATTTGAACCTTGGACAATGGAGAGCAATAGAAGAAACTTTGAAAGTAATCTATGTCCTTAAAGCTCAATCCTGCTGTCGCAAGTAAAGTTATTGAAAGAATTTTAACAATTCTTATTCTTATAGCCCCACATAGTTTTATTTACCTAATCTCCACCTTCAGTTATAGTTTTTAAATTGTCTGATGAGGAGACACAGTAGAATTGGTTAACTTAGTACCTATTTATCAGTCAGCTCAGCAAATTAAGAGCACTAGGGTAGAATACTTAAAGAAATAGTCTATTGTCACCTAGAAATGTTTTGCTGAATTTCAAGAGATCTCTCTCTCTGTCTCTCTGTCTCTCTGTCTCTCTGTCTCTCTGTCTCTCTCTGTCTCTCTCTCTCTCTCTCTCTGTCTCTCTCTCTCTCTCTCTCTCTCTCTTTCACACACACACACACACAGACAACTACCATACTAAATGAAAAGCCTCCCAAAAATTTTGAAAATCAACCAGAAAACTGGTTTGAAAGGCATTGTAAAGTTTTGGTCCAGAATGAGCACCATGCTCACCTGGGAAGACCAGAGGGTAAGTTATGTCAGTAAATTTCAGAGAGCGGTGGTGTTGCCAAGATATCCAAGACGTTTAGAAACTCTCCCAAAGGGTCCTTTGGGACTTTGGTCAATAATGTGCTTCTCTGCCAAACGTTTCTTTTATAACAGTAACTGCTGCTTTGTTGAAGGAGTTTTGTTTTGTGTGTGTGCGCAAGGGCACGCATGGAGGAAATAGGGTGACAATCGTGGTTACCCTTTAGCGCCCTCTGCCGTCACATTGCTGGTATTCCTGAGAGGATCTTATAACTAAATACCCCCCATGACTGATGACGCCCATGTTGATCTTTGAAAGAGGTCAAAGCTTTGGTGCAGTAACATTCTTCGTTACTTTACGAAATCTCTAATGAAGAAAGTGAGAAAGATGTGTTAATATTTAATAAGCCCACAGATCGAATGCTGTGTCTCCTAAAATGTTCATCTCTTTTCACTGGTAGAAAGTGAAATTCATTAGGATTTTTTTTGCTATTTTATAAATCCTTGTTAACATTTCCCCTTTCAGGAAAAAAACGCAGAGCTTCTTTCCATGCATCTCTGCCAAATATACTCTGCTGCGCTATTTTCCATATTCCTTTGCTCAGAAGAGTGAGTATAAATCTCATTTTGTGGGGAAAATATTATCAGTTCTTTGTGCTATAAAGTAAAATTCGTGAAAGGGAACCTTTATGATTCATAGGAATAACCATCAGATTGATTTAATACATGGAAGATAGTACTATATTTAGTTTCAAGCTATGCATATCAGAAATATTAAGCATATTTTTATCTTTTAGTTTCATTGCATATATTTTATCTGAAAAAGAAAAACTGGAGCTCTGAAGAAAAAAACTACTAGAAAAGCTTTCTTTGTGTAAAATTTTTATTTTAAAATCTAATTATTTAAAAGACCTCCAACAGAGAAGAACAAGCAGCAAAAGACAACCCTTGCAAAATCTAGCAGTAAAAGAGAAATGAAAATTCTAATTGATGCAACAATTGTCACTATAACACTAAGATTTTCTAGTACAAATTTATTTCATATTATATATATATATATATATATATACATTTAACTCATATTATAACTATGCATTTGTCTCACATCAAAATTGCACCTAATGGAGAAAGATGTGGCTAAATATATTGATAACTTAATATGTGCCAGGAACTTGTTTTAAGCATTTAAAAGCATTATCTCATTTAAGTCTCATAACAAAGAAATTAGACATATACTGTATGGTAATATTATTATTTTACTAATGTGAAATTCCAAGGAAAGATTATGTAAAAAAATTACCCATACATTCACAGTTTTAAAAAATTATACCTCAAACGGCATCTAAATAAAGCATTCTGGGTCTAGAGCCTACTAGAAAATTTATGTGTACATAAATACAAGAACAAGAAAGAATCTGATAGGTGCCCAACTTCTGTAACTCTATTTTCAGAAAAGGCAGAGGAGAGTATCCAATGAGAATAGCTAGGAAGCAAGGGAATTTCTCTAGAACCCATTAAAATGGAAAACTTCCTTTGGGCCAGACCTCATTCTGATTAGTTCAACTGAAGGTGTAATTCAGGAAGCTAAATGGCAGAGATTGGCCAGATTATCTCTTTGTTTCCTGTTTAAAACAACACCAATCATATTCAGTTATTAAGTGCAATGTCTCCCCTCTCATCCTTTGCTGATAGTCGAATTTTCTTGTTTACTAAGCACTCAAGAACTATAACTGAAGTATTCAAGAGCCAAAGCTTTGCTAAAGCAAAGCTAACCCACTGCAAGGCCTGGCTACATACTGCAGGATGCAGTGAAAGATGAAAATGCTAGACTCTTACTCATAAATTATGAATAATTTCAGTTGGGCACAGAGACCCACTACTATAATTTCAGTATGTAGGGAGACTGAGTTAGAAGGATTGCAAGTTCAAATCCTGCCTAGGCAATTTAGCAAAATCCTGTTTCAAAATTGAAAAATAAACAAAGAAAAAGCCTGAAATGTAGCCTTTTTCAGAAAAAGACTGAAATTCAGTGATTCAGTGATTCAGTACCTCTAAGCTGGGTCCTTAGTATAAAAAAAAAAATTTCAAAATGTTTACAAGGGACCATTAAATCAAACTTAGAGCCATGTAACTGCCTGGTTGATGTAGCTACTAATCCTGAATGCTTGGAACCAAATTCTAAGTGCTATTTTGAAAAACTTTCAAAGTGAAAAGTTTTGGATCATATCTCATGCGTCTTTGGTCAGACATTTTGGGATATTGATTACATATAATATCAGATTTCTTTCCTCATTTGAAGCATATTTAAGTGATGCTCAATCATAGCTTTCTTACTTTGTCCAGGACATTGAGAGAAGATTGTTCTATGCTTTCTAAGAAAAGAAAAGTATCTATGATTTCTGTACAATCTTTACAAAGATCAACTTGGGGAATATATGTCGATGATATTATTTTCTCCATTTTTACTGTTGTTGCTTTCTAAGAAAGAGATACATAGACCTGTATGCAGCTACCTAAGAGCTACTAAAAAGAACTATGGTTTATTCCATTTTCTGAATAAGTACAAGATCATCACATTATGATTTCAGATTCTATTCTAAATATGCAGTTTATTTTCTGTGCAAATGAAGGGCAATGACTTAGAGAACAAAGGTGAGGGCGGATCACATCAAGCCTTTTTTCCCTATACCTCATCTAAAGCTTTATCTGTCTCAAATCTTACTGTCTTACCACTTTCCAAGTAGAATCGGCAGTATTAAAACCAGTGAGGTAATCCTGAGGGGGAAATAGTAAACAGGTGAGAGAGAAAAGTTTCCCGGCCACCCACACAGCAGCTAGAATAAGATCAATACATAGAGATGTCACGATTTTGATGATAAAGCGAAATTTGTCAAATATAAACCGATTAGAAGATGGTCAAAATATACACATGAGACAAAGAGCAGGAAGAACTGGCTTCCTCCAGATGGGTACCACCCTAATTGGAGGTGCCTCTTTCTAGCACCTGCCAACCATTGTCATCTACGAATCTGTCCATTTTCCCATGTGGTCATGAGCACTCTGCACACACACACACCTTCAAGAAGCATCTCTCTCACCTAAGATTGCTCCCTGACAATACTCTATAAAATATTAGTGTTATCAGTAACCACTTCATGAGCCTTTGCAGCACTCATCAGATCTGTAGCCATGAGACAGAAGCAAGAGGTAAAGGGGAGAAGGTTGGATAAAGGGTAAGACTAAACTCACCTATATGAAGCACCAACAAACATGGCAAAAAACACCATCTTGACTTTCAGCCATTGTTTGGAGGTGAAATATCAAACCACTGAACTCATGTTTAAATTATGATATCACAATAATAAGGTATGTGTGTAAACAGGTACCCTATTGTTTCAACCCCTTCCTGAATTATGCTCCCGAGTTTACTTTGTGCAATTTATATATTTCTCCTACCTTAACCTTCCCATTCCTCATGAATAATTTTTGGGTAAAATCCGGTGTTTTCTGATTATGTAGAGATTTAACTTAGTCATGTCCTTTGTTGAATGTTGAATATTTAAATACCGCTTTCAACTGCAAGCTTTTCCTTGTGGCTAGTTTTTGATTTTGAAAAGAATAAATCTCTTCCCAAATGGCTCGTATTTATGTTTAGAAGCAATTTATAAAGAAAATAAATCTGTCATATTCAGGTCACCCAGACATGAGTGGTGAAAGCATTCGAATATCTGATACATTCTGTGCGAAGAGAAACGATGCTGATTTTGCTATTAAGTGTAATATAATGGTCTTAGATAAAGATGTCAATTTTGACAAAAGCTGATCTTCATATTTTAGGGAAAGGAAAACAGAGGTAGAGCCACAGTACATCCATATACATATTGTTTTATAATGATCTTAACCAAGTTTTTGCTGACATTTTATAATTTTTCTAGAGATTAAACTTCTCTGCTTAAATTAGGCATATCTGCTCTACTGGACCATGTTTACAGGCATTTTGAGGGCCTCTAAAGTATACTTGGGTTGTGAGATTTTATTGTTTGAGCTTATTTGATTACCATAACCCAATGCAGTCCGCAGTAACACTTACAGAAGACTGGAATAGTCAAACATTCATTATTTTTGAGGAATTAGTTAATTGCATGTGAATGCTGCATGGGCTGGTGTTTCTGCATAGGTTTCATTTTTTTCAAAGAGTCTATTTACTCCCTACAGTTTGTATGTGTGTTTAGTAAACTTCAGTATGAAAAACATTAACAGGAGTTTTTTTCTTGTGCATGCAGCTTTGTCTTCTGTGAGATATATTCACTGCTATATAAAAACTACATCCACTTAATTTAGTCAAATATTTTGATAATAGCTGGGTCACAATTAGTTTTTTCTGACTATAATATTAATCTTAAGTGAATGAGTAGTGTGTTTATACCATGCATAGTCACTTGCCTGGTACATAATTTTGCTATTATGGTACAAACTTAAAAGGCAGTTTTCCCCACCTAAAGTAAAAATTACAAGTAATTTCAGGAATCTTTCCCATTAAAGGATAATGGGAATCCTTTGAGATCCTTCTGACAAGGGGCATGTTCTCCCGGAAAGGGTCAGAGTGCAGCTTCTGAACTCATTCATCATATTCAGACTGGCAAGGGCTGAACAGCTGCAAAGAGTGCATAGGATTCAGGGCGCCCTTGCTGACCTCCTAAATCACTCTCACCCACAGAGTTCACTAAATACACACGCCCATTCACAAACACCGCACATACACATTCGATAGTTTTGAAAGGGTACTTGTCATGAGGAAAAGCAAGTTTTGAGATTACCTAGATTCCGTGGGAGTTTATGGAATGCACATTTTCTTTGAAGTGTTTATTTTGAATATTAAACAGCAAAATCTTGTTTTATAGCATTATTACAGTCACAGATAAACAGTTGGAAAACAGTTTGTACATGCGACAAGTTTTAGAGCTATGATGGTACAAAATGTTTAAGTTGAAGAGTATCTGCTCAGTGATGAGGTTGTGAAGAATTTGCAGTCTCGTGCTGCATCTTAACTAAACCAGGAGCTTAACAGCAATTTAAGGTGCTTGCAACTTTTGTGCTCAACACCTTTCTGATTTTTTTCTCTGGTGATAAGCAATAAGGCTAGGTAATTTTGCCTTTGAAGTACCTTTATACCAGCCTTTCGTCTGTTATTTAGTAAAAGAGAATTTTTTTCTCTAGTTTTTAATTCCTTCATTAAATGTGAGTTCCAATATAACAGAGACCTGCCTGTCTCTTCACTTGGTGTCAAGTAAGTGTCACATTCAACTTCTGTTAATTATTTTCTAAGTTAATTCATTAAGTAGCTACATGAGCTTGAGGGAAGTCACCACATAAATGAAAATATTTGCTTATCTACAAAACAATATTCCTCTCAGAAGTGCTGAATGCACTTTTCAGGCTAGAATATTCCACATTTTATCTAAATATGAAAGAGTTTGTAAGCTGTGTAACATATAACAGCTAAGAAAAGCAACTGGAGGAATGCTTTTTTGAGGTTTATGAAATTAAATCTATTTGAGATCCACATTCCATCATCGGTATGAGAGGAAACACTAGACTAAATTTTCTGTGGTTAAAAACGGACATACATTCAATCCATCGCTGTAACATCTGAGCATTGCAGGAGTTTAACATATTTTCCTGAAATTAATTTTACCAATTAACCAGTGAGTTATTTCTCACCAACTTTTAGTTTCAGCAAACTGTCATTAAAAGCTGAGGGATGGGAGGATTTAAATAAGGATGATATCATTACGTAGGATCCCCTGAAAATACTGTCAAGAAACTTCAAATAAAGCGTCACCACATGGACTTAATGAACTCTAAATCTAAGTCTTACAAAATACTACAGTGTAAAGAAATTTTATTATATAGACTTTTCTTGAACTTCTCTTCTTCAAATAGTTACCAAGCTAAAGAATGTTCCATGAAATAAGTACTGTGATAAAGTATTAAAATTTCTAAATGCTGTCAGTGCTTCTGGAGAGAAATAAAGCAATAATAGTGGCTGAATATTAAATACAATTTTCTGACTTCACAAAACCTTAATAGTCCCCAAAAATATTTAATTGTGGAAGATGTGTGAAAAGTAAAAACCTTAATAGAGGGAATTGACTTTTGCAGCTCTTTAATATACACTGTTATTTTGATTCAATTCACAATTGGCTTAATATTATATATTAACATTCTTATTTAGCATGCTTAACTGTCCACAATTTCAATTATTCTTTAAAATTCCCTCACTTAAAATTTAGAAAATAATGAAAAGAATAACAAGATAAAATAAGTTCAATGATTTTACTAAAAGATGTAATCTCTTTGCTAATAAATTTCTATAATAATTTCAATTATCAGCATATTCTAGGTAAAAATCAACATTGACAAATATTCTAACTCAAATTTCTTCCCTCTTGGACAGCTCCCAAAATGGATGAAACTTGTGTACATACATGTGCACTGAAGCACACAAACACCCTACCTTTTCAGACAAGAAGCTGGTAATACATTTTATTTTCAGGCCTGGGGTTCCAGATCACATTCAGCTGTAAGGTTATAGCACCCCCTGGCCCTGTCTCACAGAGTAGCAGTCAGTTCTAAGAGGAAATGCAGTTCTTTAAGGAGTTTTAAAAATCATGTAAAATGCTGACAGTTTTATTGACACATTCTGCATTGGAATAGGTATTTTATTTTATTTGATAGTAACTGTTGGATTTACTTTCCTTTAGAATTTTTGGTACATAACTTGCTCTGATTGTGAGTACTGTTAATTACTGTTGAACTGGGGAAAACTGACTTATCCTAAAAATCACATTGAATACAAACATATCAGACAGATTTTACCAGTCCTCTCAAGTTTTCTCTTCAAATCATCAAAAGGCCAAAACCTTGAAGCACAAGCAGAAACAAAGGACACATCTCCGGCAGTGATTAGTAAGTCTTATGCAAATAGGCAAGCATTCTCTGGGGGAAAATGTACCTCACTGAAAACTAAATCTGAATATGATCGTATAGCCACCATCAAGATGAGATATTTACCATTATTCTTTTATTCATGTGTCATACATTAAGGAACGAGTTGAAAGTTGGAAGATTCAGTGTGTTTATAATAAATTTGATCTGTTTTGCTTCTCTTATCTTCAAGTTTCCTTATTAAGCTACAATGGCTATTTCCAGCACATTATAACAGTGCTGCTTGCATAGCATCTGTCAGTAGGAATTCAGCAATGCAAACGTTAAAGACTTTGAGGGAATGTAAATGGAATATCAATTTGCCAATACAGCACTCCAGTCCATAGTGTCTATGGGGCTTACAGGATTCCGATTAGTCTGATGTTTTTTGCAGACTTCAGGAAACAAACTACTGCAAAACTTGGAAGAAAAATAGAGGCAATTTTTCTCATCTTGCTTGGCCCATTTTATGATTTATTGCTTTCTTCACTGCACAAGTGCTTGAAAGTTATCATTCTTTATTCTGAGATACCATAAATCTCGATACTATAAATCACTTGGTCAATGTACATTAGATCTAATTTAGTCTGACCACTACTGGTATTCAAAGACCAGCAAATTGATTGTGTTGCTAAAAGGTGATCACATTGATACTGCCATTTAATGAACTCCGTGCTAGTACACTGCTCCTAATGCACACGATTTTACATCACTTAGTCAACTCCTAATTGAATTTATCATTTGAAACCTTGACTTGATGGCCCAAAAATAGCAGAGTCGTTCCAGAGTTGTCCTGTCTACAAAGTGCCATATATTGATGTTTTCCTGCAACAAACTCTCATCTCTCTTACCTTTTTGTAAGGGTCAGTTGTCAGTTATTGAGGTGCAATTATAAGAAAACTTGCATTTAGAAAAAGATATTATTGACCTCCTCAAATTGACTGGCAACTTCAAAATTTGAAAGTGGAGCTCAGGCAGGCTTAATGGGATATATGCAAATTTCTCCAAGTACAGGCCTGAAACTGTCATCTGGCTGTTGTTATTTTAAGATACGATATGCATGATCTCCTCTTTCTGTTCTCCCCCCTTTTATTTTCACTAAATGGAAGCAGCGTGTTTGCAAGACTAGTCTGGCTTGAGAGAAATGACAATAGCATTTGCTTGGTTTCACCGTGAAGAATCATTACTGGTGCCAGTTGGCTTCTTAAGCCAGCGCTAGGAAAAAGAAAAAAAAAAAAAATGAAACTGATGTAAGGTGACATTTAAACAGGAAAAGAAGGAGAGAAAAGACACGATTTCTGTAGGTTTACAAAATCAAGGCAGCATTGTAGAAATTAGAAACAAGCAGAGAATAGTAACTGATTATGCTTTAAATTTTTTTAACGAAAGAGGAACCCAATTTAGAGTTGCATTGTAGTTCAAAAATAGCTCCGCATAATTCATAAGGTGCTGTATTGGAGGAGTGCTGGAATTCCTCATTACGATAATGCCTGTTGATAACTTTTATTGAACATAAGGGTTCCCATGATTAAATCTCTTAATAGGCAGCTCTCTTAAGTACCGGCTGCCTTAATTTCAAAGCTATGCTGTGTGCATTTCTGTACAGAGACAAGAAGATGGTATCTCCCGCCACTTGCCAAAAATTCAATTGGAGAATAAATGTATGGGAAAATAATCTAATTTACAGTAAGAATTTCCAACTGCAAAATTACCATCTATGAGAAGTTTTGAGGAAAAAGTGAGAGATTTGTCATGATATATTATATTGCAATAACCTAAGTGAAATAGCAAATCAAACATTTTCTGAAATTACCCGATTTTCCAAGCTGCTTGTCTTTTACATACATAGTTGCTGTTAAGTTTACCTTCACAAGGAAAAAATAGCTAATTACACCCCTCACAGCTATCATCTCCACTCATTTGGTACATGGAATTTGCAAATTCTAAGCAGTTGAAAGTTAACCATGACAAGGAATATGTCAAACTTTAAAAATATATGAAGTCAACATCCAGATTCTTTCCTGTAAAATACACCTTTACAAAAAATTGTGAAAGGACTGAAATTTTTCCTGGCTTACAAGCCAGCAAGTGAGTTTGTCACAACTTCATAGGTGCTGGCAGAAAACACAAGATTTGGGGGTCAGAGACACTGGATTTTATTACTTATGAAACAGAAAGTCATGTGAGCTTCGTATTCATGTCAGGTCTCTTGGTACTCATCATGCAGGAGGAAATGAAGAGGCCCAGGTAAGCACTTTGCTTTGAGTGAGTTTTCATCAGAGATGAGGAGCCCTCAGCCTAGGAAACCCCAAGATACCTTAATGAACCACAATCCAACGTGCCTATCTATGCTTGGAGGGAAATGTTATTTTATCATACAAGGTGATATATAATATCTGCATTTGCTCTGAAAGACGTACCCTCTATATCTTTCATATGCATAGTATAAATATCCACAAGAAGAAAATCTGTGACAAAGAAAACCTATTTCTGTCCTTGTGCAGAAATACAATAACACATAGAGAATTATCTCCCCCAACTCAACCAGCTCTAAACTCTCATAGAATGCATTTTCTGTTCTGCATCACAGTATCTTAAATTTATTTATAATTTTACCAATATAGCCAGCCTCTCAGGTCAGCTATAAGTTCCTGAAGGAAAAAAAAAAATTCATTTCCATGCCAATTACTATCTTAACTACTAACTGAGTGTCATAACCTGTTTTTATTCAATACTTATTTAGGCACAATAATTGATAATAGTAATTTGGTTGATACTGTAAAGTATACTAAAACTGAAAGGTGTAAATAATTTTTTATTATTTTACCTTCATGATGCCTATATGTGAGGTGTCAGAAACCTATGAAGTATTAAATGGTCAACAAAGTGAGGTACTGAGTTTCCACTCTTTAATTTGTATTTTGTTTTATAAGTTTGATGCAGAAATTATCTTCCTCTGGAAATTGGTCTGATTAAACACATGAATGCTAAGGAATTTTTTATAAAAATTTCCCAGCATAGAGAAAAATAGAAATAAAACAGAAAGGAAAACAGCATTAAAATGAATTCCAATAGAAAGGAATTCCAAAAAATAAAAAGAAAATAACAAATGTCTTGCTCACTTTTAGGTAGAAAGTTTGGATTATGTGTAGAAATCGATTTAATATTCAAAATATTTTACTGGTCAGCTGCCTAAAGTACATTGTGTTGATAAGTATATGTAGCTTGGAAATTTCATTTTATTTAATCTACTGATCCTAGAGACCCCTATGATGTATTTTTTAAACATTCCTTTAAAATCAATATTTTAAAAATTAAGGATAAAAGAACAATTACAGATAGAAAATAAATGGCATGGGTTCTCCTTAAAATAATGAATCATCTTTATCAAATACATGGTATTTGTGAAGTGAGACATAATAAGGAATAATTTGTTCTACCTTCAAATGTATCTTCATGTTTAAGGTAAGATATAATAAGAACAGCATACCTTGCAAATAGCCTGGATTTTATTTTGCGCACTGAAATAATTTTGAAAGTCTGCCAAACCAAAACTAGGAAATGCCAGTTATTTCAGGGAAAAGAAATCATTTGAGATGTGAATACCTGATAAATAAGGCAGTGCAGTGAAGGGAATTAAGAGGCAGCTGAGGAAGAAATGAGCAGCTTCTAGTTGTTAAGGTAATTAACCTTTTCTCGGGATCATTAAGAAATGTTTCTCCTGCACACTACTAATTTTCTTTCAGGTTGTAGAGGTCACTGTTTAGCAGAACAAGAGAGGGGAATGAAAGCCAGCAATTCTCCACTCGCTGCAAAAAGTATACAGAAAATATGAATAGTTACTGCTCATTCCTTTCTTTCTGGCATGTGTCTTCCTACCCTGGAATTCTAACTCAGGCCAGTGAGCTACAACTCTAAAAACAGTATCAGTGTACAATAGCTCCAATAGTACTTTGAATGTCTCAGAATATTTAATCAGCTTCATTTAAGTAATATTCTTTTTGCCATCCAAATGTTGAATGTGGCCTGGTTGTGGTGCAGAGGACATTTTTTCCCTTCTGTGCTCCCAAGGGCTGAGTTCTAAAGGATAGTGAAGGTAAGGACACACGCTCTATTCCTGAAGTCCTGCCAGGAATCAGAAATTCTGAAGCTCTAGGAAAATGGATCACATGGTTACAACTTCAGCTACAGTCCAGGATAGAGTCATGCTGACCTCCTTAATTTCACACTCGCTCTAGCTTTTCTGATATAGAAGCTCCATTTTCCTGGGCTTGGAATATCTTACACGACCTCTCACTTCTGTGTGGCTATTTGAACAGAGCAACATCTCATGGATCTAGAGATGATCATGGGTTATATGAGAGTTTCTAGTAGGCAAATCTGACCCATCGGGTGGCTGTGCCTTCATCCACCGTGACAAAATAGAGGAGACACCTGGGGTAATGGGTTGTTCAGGAGTTCAGAGACTCTGAAAATGAAACCAACTAATAATTAAACCGATGAGGTCAGATTACACTTTTAGATTTGACTTATGAGTGAAAGAAAGGTGATAGGAATGTGTGGAATTTGGTAGGTCCCATACCCAAACCTATTCAATTACTTTATGTAATAGAAATGTCCTTTGAAGGGTATATATGCATAAGTATCCAAGAAAATCTGAACAACAGGCCCCTTTTTGACCTCTACACAAACTGGCAATAGTTAAGTTCTAGTGAGAGAAGACCAGGACATGAGGCCTGAAGGAGTGATATGTCTTTATAAGATGTCTGCGTTTTGCTACATGCTTTTTAAAATTTTTGTATTTTGTTACATTTACCTAATAATAAATTGATATTTGTATTCATTTCTGTTTCAAAATTTCGTTAGAGAAATTAACTGTTTCCAGTGACTTTTCCTGTCTGGTCTGGGACTTTTTGGCAAGTCTATGTCTATCCCCTCGATTTTCAAATCGGTGATCTGGGTAGAGGGCGCCCTCTGGCGGTGGAAGTATGACAATCTGTATCTGCTCCTTTCCGAAGGACTCAGGGTGGGCAAGTATTGCTCTCATTAATTACAATGTCTTTGAGACTATGGTAGAGATCTGACATGGTTTGTCTGAACCTGCATAGCACTCATGGTTTTATAACCTTATGCTTAAAGAGGTAATCGTGGATGAGTATGACTGAAGAATCTGCTAAGTGAATTTGTTTCAAGTCACATGGTTCAAATTATCATTTTCCTTTCCGAAGAATTTTCTGACCTTCCCTTGAAGCAATCATAAACTTCCTCATTCAAGAGGTAGTCTTTGTATACCTGGAAGGAAGGCATCAAAGCCATGGGGACCAGGAAAAATCTGAACAACAAACATTGCTGTTCCCTCAGTTTATTCAGAATACACACCCGCTGTCCAATTACACTCCCTCAGAGCTGCCTACTCTTCTTCATACTTAAGCGCAAAAATACACAGATTTTCTGACTTTTCAGTAGGAACTTTTCATTTCTGAAGGCTGTCATATCACGGTCATCAACAAATTTGTATGTTTTTTACTTGTCAATTTGTCTAAGCCTCATAGCTAAAATAGAAAAAAGACATTTTTTCTCTTATCTGAGAAATCTAGTTTATTGATGTGATGTTCCTTGATAAATAATAACTGCATAAGTTACAGAATTCAATTTGTATTTCAATATAACTATATCATGTGGAATGATGAAATCAGGCTAATTAGCATATCCAGTGTATTTCACTTCAAATATTTGTCATTTCTTTATGGAAAGATATTTACTTTTCCCTTCATATTCCTTAACTTAAAACTTTTGCTAGTTCCCTATCTTCCTCCATGTAGAACCTCAGCTTTGGATATACTGTTATGTAGATTTGTGTTTGGCTTCAACTTTATCTTTGGCTAATTCCTTCAAATCCTATGTTTCAGCTATACCTTTCTTTCCTGCTATATGTTAAACTTACTGAAATTCACACACCATACTAAGTAAAAAAGTATTTGATCATGAAAATTAAAATAAAGCCATTCCAGGCAGTGTGGTGCCTGATTTTCATATTGTGTTAGAAATCAATGTTATGCACACTACAATATATATTCAATCTAACCTTCACAATATACCCGTGAAGGTCATAGTATAATATTAATTTTCTCCATAAAGAGTCTCTAATAGGTTAGAAAACTTGGCTAATTTATGATAGCTTATAAAAGACAGCCAAAATCTAACTTCAATTGATTTGATGCTCACACTCATTTGCTTTCTCGCATGACCCTCTCTGCTCTACAAATAGTGGAGAACCCACCACTTATAGCAGAAGAAACTGCACTAGAGTGATGTTTGCTAAAGCATGAGATAACCCAAAATTTAGGGGTGCATTTCAACTTTATCTACTCATAATCTTATTTCTTGGAAATAGCATGTGGACAGCTTCACACAGCTTAATGTTTGCTGTAATTTGGAACCTGAATGACTCCAAATGCCCATTTGAAAAGCCTTGGTGTCCAGGGTAGCATGATCAGCCCCTTAGGAGGCAAGCTTACTAAAAGATGTTTATGTCAGAGAGGGAGTTCCCCAGGGGCATTATGAGTCCCTGACCCATTACCTTTTCTCTCTTTGGCTTCCCGCCAATGAAGCGAGTGGTTTGGTTGTGCCACATGCTGCAGCTGTAAGGTGCTGTATCATCTCAGAAACAAGCAATGCGCCGATCCATTGTGGCCTGAAACCCCCAATACTGAGAGGCAATGTGAACCTTTTCTCTTTATAAATTGCTTGTCTCTGGTGTAGTGTTACAGTGGTAGCAGGTTGAATAACATGCAGTCTCTAATGTACTTGTTTTCCCTACAGTAGTCCAGAGTCCCTTTTAAGGAATGGTGAAAATATTGTTTGCTTACAGCTATGGCCACAATGGGAAAAGTGGGTCAAAGAAGCAGGAAATAGAAATAAAAGGAGTGAGAAAAAGAATTTTTTATTCTTTCAGGAACAAATATTTAAATTCTAAGTTGTTCCATTTTAAGATATATGTTTAATCCTGCATGTTATAGTCCCACTGTTGCTGTCTTTGAAAATAGACAGTCTTATGTGGTGCAATTTTCAAAATACTCAACTCATGGCTCTCATCAAACACAATGTCTATTAAAGACTATACTTAGCCATAGGTGAGGCCCACACTTGTAATCCCAGCTATTTAGGAGTCTAAGACTGCAGGATCACAAGTTCACATGCAGACCAGGTAATGGAGCAACATAGTGAGACACTGCCTTAGAACAGAAAATAAAACACGGATGGAGATGTTGCTCAGTTCAAAGGCCCTGGGTTCAGTCCTTAGTATATGCAAGACAATTTTTAAAAGGATATTTTTGTCTTGTGAATTAGTGAGAAGACAAGAAGAGCATTAAAACCAATTTAAATGAAAATGTGTTTTAGAGATTTTATTCACTAGTGCTATGGTTTGTGTCTGGATGTCCCCCGAAGCCTCATTCAGTCATGGGGCAGGCTGCTAGAGTTCATGGTTGATTCATAGGTGTGACTGCTACACCCACCTGCAGCTGGGTAGTTTGCATATGATATAAGGGAAGGAAAGAGGCTTGCTGCTCCTCCTCCTCTTCTGCCCTAGTGCTGTTTTCTGTGGCCAGGAATTATATCTCTCTGCCACGCTGCCTTGCAGCCAACCAAGTATGGACTAAAACCTCCACAGACTGTGAGCTAAATAAACCTTTCCTTCCTTCATTTTGGGTGTCAGGTATTTTGTCTCAGCAACCAGAGAAAAGTAACCAAGATAGCTAGTGTTTGAAATTCATTTGCATTTCTGTTTAAAATAGCATTTGCATTGTTATCAGTTCGTTACAACATAGCTTTTATTCTTGTACAGTTATAAAGTAGCCTCCTCAATACAAGACAATCAGAAGTACAAGATTCTCTAGAACGAGATTATCCCAGGACAGCTTGGTAGATGATGCCCAGCACTACCCAGAAAGGAGTTCTAGGTATATAATTGATGAGTCAATTTTTATGAAAATTTTGTGAGCACTTCTGCATTAACATTTTTCAGATATTTCTTTCTTTTAAGATTCATCTATGACTCTGACATCATTAATCTTTGCATTCTCATCCACAGTGCATAGCTTGTCCTCTGAAAATGTGGGCCCAATTAATATACTAAGAGCTATTTTCCAAGGAAAACTTCATAATAGAAAAGTCTTCCCGCAGTTCAGCACGGTAGCCCATGCCTGTAATCCCAGAAACCTGTGACGTTGAGGCAGGAAGATCTTAAATTTAAAGTCAGCCTAGGCAAAGTAATAACTCAGCAAAATCTTGTCTCAAATTTTTTTTAAAAACCGGCTGAGTACACATCTCATTGCAAAGGCACAGTTTTCAATCCCTGGTGCTCATAAAACAAAGAAAGAAACAAAAACACAACAAAAAGTTTTCTCTTGTGTCTTTCCCTACTTCAGATATCTCAGATGGAGCCCTGACACCAAACAAGAGCAGTCACATTTTTTTCCAATTAAACTCAATAAAAATTTAATAAGCACCTACTATACACTTACTGAAACATGGAGGGAACCCTCCCTGCGGTGACCAGGTTTATATCTCTTCCCTTTTCCTCCCTGATTGTATGGTGGCCTGTCCTTTCCTATCCTCTCTTAACATCGTTACCATGGAAGCACTTTTAGAGTTATAGTTCTGTTTTTTATAGGGACTTTCTAGTTTTTAAGTACCAAAGGACAGTAGAAGAATAATAACTACCTCCTGCTGGTTTATACTGCCATGCTGGTAACGGGCCTCTTAACGAGCTTCTGAAGTATTATGAAGTGTTTCAAGAAACAGTACAAAGCCCAAAGAAGACTGAGGACAGAGTCACAGGTCATATACATTTAGAGCGACTTCTCTGCTCTTCTGCTCTTTAGTCTCGGGACCATTCTTTGTGTCCTTCTCCTAATGAGGCAACAGCTGTGTTTTCCCTTAGACCTGAATCCGGAGTAGGGAAAGCACCTTTTCATGGCTTTCCTTTCCCTGGGTTTCCCAAGGGACTTTAGGAGATAAAACACATTAATACCCACTATAGACCCAGGACAGATTCAAGTGGTTTGAATAAATGAGGCCTCACACTGAGTACACTGCACAAAATAAAATGCAGCCCCGTAAAGCTAAATAATTTATCCATAATTGCAAGAGCATCAGAGGTACGATTCAATTTCATATTCAAGGTCTGAGCAGAAGATACAGCACTAACAGCTTAGTTGCAACATACGTGAGGGACTTCAAAGAGAAAAAATGACCTTGATTTGCATCAAAGTCAACCACTTTGAATGTACTTAAGCAAGTTACCTAACTTTCCACTGCCTCACAAATTTCCTCTAGAGATAGTAATGTGTATCTAACAAGGTAGATTTCAGAATTCAGTTAGATACTGCTGGAAGTCTTGTAGTCACTAATACTTTAACTTTCAATATTATTACTTGTCATTATGTTACCCATCAAAATTCACTAATAGGGCTGGGGATATAGCTCAGTGGAATAAGCGCTTGCCTAGCAAGCGCAGGGTCCTGAGTTCGATCCCCAGTACCGCAAAAAAAAAAAAAAAAAAAAAAAAAAATTCACTAATAATCAACAGGCAGAGCTGAACAGGTAATACCAAATACACACTAGCAGTGTACACAAGTCAAAACACGAAGTCTATAGTGTCATAGTATTGTAACTAGCACGTATAAAGTTTCTGCTTGTGATATTTTTAAGCAGAAGGTAGAACTCACTAAAGAATTCCATCAGTGCCCCCACTTCTGTTCTTTCTTAATTTCTGCCGGTGTGAAAGCAATGCTTAATTCTGTACTTTAGGAAACGTCCCTCCTTAGTCCTGGACCATTGATATGATCCACTGTGTAATTTCCAGTTATAAGGAGGTGACCCCATTTGGTCACAGTACTAAAGAGAAAAGAGAGAAAGAAAGAAGGAAGAGAGAGAAAGAGAGCATCACTTGTGCTTATATATTTCACTTTCAAGTTAAAAACACAGTATATAATTTTCACATTTCTTCTTTGTGTACACTCAGGAAAATTCTCATGTTCTCTGGGTGTCCCAGCCTATGTGCTGAGAGAGCAGGAGATCTCATCTTTCTGGGTGGGCTCAGGTTTTAGTGAGTAGAGCATCAAACTTAAATTTCTCTGGGGCCCCTTTTGATGATCTGAATCCTGTTCCAACAAGTTTAGAGGCCAGAACTTAAGCTGTAAACTCCTAGCCTTAGTAGTTTTACATGTTTCAACTTGTCAAGATACAAGTGATGTCCCTTTCCTAGCAGTGATACCAGGCTTCATCTCCACAGTGATCATTTTTGACCTATGTGTATTGACCTTCTTCTTTTCTCCTACAACAGGCAATTAGTAAACTTCTATCCAGACTTTTCTAATTGTCACAAATTCATGTAAAAATAGAAAATTGACCCAAATATATTCAGGGACAGAAACTTTGCTCATATTATAATTTCTAAATCTTTTTTTTTTTAAAATATCATCTCTGATTAAAGGCTTAATTAATTTTTATATATTTTAATTTGAGTCAGGCAAGTTCTGACAATTCCACTACATCCCCGTGCAGTAGACTCCTAATCTTGGGGTGGCTAGTTACTTAGCCTTGAGGGCTTTGTTTAATAATCCCTAACTAGATTCTTTTTCTTTTTTATAGTACAACAGTGATCATCTAGCCATCCACCTTTATTACAGTATATCCCAACGAAAAGTGAATCTAATCTTTCCCCTGAATTCCTACAAGCATTTTCCCCTGCAGCAAAACTGTAATAAAATTTTGACACATGCACAATACTAAATTATCTGGGAAAACTTACAGCATTATTTCTTAAAATTACTTTTCATTCTGTATTCTATACCTTCCCCCACTCCCTAGTTTATAAATTCTTTCACACACAGGTATACAAATCATTTATTTTAAGCTGTAGTTTTAGCCTGGTGCCCAGCACAAATTCTAGCATATAAAAGCTAGACATCTTTCCTGGCTAAATGAAGATCAAAGAAAAAGCCCCTGAAACAGGCAGAGAAGTAGGACATAAAACAATATTAAGGAAACTGAGGAAGGAAATAAAGTTGATACTTTACTCTTGAGTGGCTGAGAGGCATTCTTACATAACAGGCAAAATAGGAACTTCGAGAAACAAGTCACTCAAATTCTAAAGAAGTACTTGCCCCCAAACTACATGAACAACATTTTATTGGACTGCAAATTTGGGAACATATTGAAAGTGACTAGTAAAACATTGCATGTGATATAAATAATGCTTCTAGTTTAGGTCAGAAGAGGGAGAACATATTACATTTAAAGAATTGTTCAGAGGCACAGAAAGAAAAACTACGACATAATATATGTGGTATGCACATAGTCTCAACGTATTTGTTATTAATGTAAACTCTTCACATGATCCAGAGCTTCAAGGAATTCAGAGTCTGGCTAAATGGAAACTTAAACCTTACATGGAACAATAAGATGTGCACCACAGGATTTTCTGAGTTAGAAACAGTTATAAGGTCTATGATAGCATCAGTTTGCTTGCCAGTTGTTATCTAATAACCAAACTTAAATTGGGTGGTCATATGCAGTGAGAGGAAGAGAAGTCCTCTGAGGTCATACTGGAACATATGTTCATGTGGTCTGTCCTTCCCAAGCAGCCATAGCCCAGCGAGAGACACTGCTCGGATCGGCAGCTAGAAGGAATAGACTTCTTTTTTTCTTTTTCAATAAAATTCACTGTAATAGAAATACGGTTTTTATTAAGCATAGGTCATTGAGATAGAAAGCAGAGGGCCCAGACAACATTCAACTTTCAATTATGGTTACAGAAAAACAGCAGACGTGGATGTGATATTTTTTTTTTCTATTTTAGCACCAGAAAGAGAAAAGGAGCCCTTTGAAATAACAGTAGATGATTACATACCTAGTACTTGCTTTATGTCTGGCACTGCACTAAATGTTTCTATTTCACTCATCAATTTATTTAGTTCTTGAAACTCATCTGGGATGTAGGCTCTGTCCCCACTGCTATTTTGTAGATGAGGGAGCTGGAAGACGGTGAGGTTAAACAACGTCCCCGAAGTCACGCTGTTGGCAGAATAAGCACTCCAGCTCTTAACCTATAAAATGAACACCCTTAACATACCCTTGCCCTCCTATTTTACTTAATGATCTTCTTCCATGGAATCCTGTTTTATGACCTCTTCTAACTTTATAATGTTCCTCAGAGTTTTATAAAAAGAGATTTTCTCCGAAAACATAGTAAACTATTTAAAATCTGGGAATCTACTTTGTGATTTAGGTTCAGCAGAGTAACTATATTTTTCCTCCTCTGCTTAATGATAGTTCATAATAATAATAGTTCCTACTTGGCTGGGGTTTTATACGAGAAGTACAATATAACATGTCTAAGGCAGTCCTTCACACATGGTATAGCGATATCCATTTCTGAAGATTTCTAGTTAAATATAGATATAATTATAGTTGTAGATATGTGGACAGAGAAAATTGATAGCTATAGATACCTGTCATTATTGACAGGACTGTAATTATTTTAGAAATGAAGGAAATCTGAGTCAAACTCAAGTTTGAGTCACACAATTCTTTGAGAAAAATTTATAGATGCCTAGCTTCCTACAGATTTTTTTAGTCCTAACGTATCAGAAGGCCCCCAGAACATAGTATTTGGATAAAAGATTTATTAATAATAAATAACATAAAGACATGAATCTTTATTTTCATAGCATGACTATTAAAACTGCAGAGTCCCTTTCCTCATAAACTCATGCATATTATAGGGGCTTCAGCACACGGCCAGATGTACTCTCCTCTCTCACATTCTCTGATAGCCCCTCCCCTCTCCTACTTTCACAGTGCAAATCATTTATCTTTTACTTCTGTCCTCTTTTCCTCTCTGCTCTCTCTGATTCACTTCCCTAAATCTAGATGTCCACCTTCTGGTTCCACGTCAACTCTCTTTTTAAATTTTTTTCATATCTTTTCTTAGGTTTCTCATACTTTAAAAATGTGGTATTTAACTTTCTGTGTCGGGCTAGTGTCACTTAACATGGTAGTTTCTATTTCCTTCCATTGCCTACAAATGGCACCATTTCCTTTTTTATAACTTAGTAGTACTCCCTTGTGTACACTCTACCCCACGTTTTCTTCATGCACTGGTCATGCAGGGTGTTTCCACAGCTTAGGTATCCTGAATTTACCTGCTTTAAACAGGCGTATGTGTGTATCACTAGGGAATTCAGTCCTGAATTCTTTGGGGAATATGCCCAGGAGTGTTACAGTTCAGTCAAGTGGTATCTCTGTGTTCAGTTTTTGAGGAATCACCATCCTAATTTCTACAGTGCTCTTACTAATGTTACAAGTCCATAATCTTGCCAACAACTTACGAGGATTTATTTTACCGAGTCTGCACAAGCATCCATTCTTTTTGATGTTCTTGATGGCAGCCACTTGACAGGGATGAGAGGGAATCTCAATATTGTTTTAATTAGCATTTCTCTGATGTTCACAGAAAGTGAACTTTTTTCATGTACTTTTCAGCAATTTAAATTTCTTGTTTCACTATGTCTTATTCAGGTGATTTCTCCACATTTTATTTGGTTCATTTTTATGAGCATGAGCATTCTAATTCCTTAAATACTCTAGATATTAATCCTCTATCAGAAGAGTAGGTAGCAAGGATTTTCTTCCATTCATTGGATTGCTTCCTCGCAATGGTGCCATTTTATTTGCCGTGCAGAACTTTTTAAATTTGATGCAGGCTCATTTGTTGATTCTCCGTATTAGTTGCTGTGCGTTTGGAGTCCTGTTTAGGAAATTTTTGCCAGTGTCTGTGGCTCATGTGTTTCCTCTAACTGGTCTTCCAGAAGTTTCAGTGTTTCTGGTTTTCTGTCTAATCCATCTTGATTTGATTGTAGTACAAAGTGAAAGAGAATACTGATATACACGGGAAAAAAAGAACAAGGAGACTAGAGAGCTGGAAGCAGTTATGTGGAAGGAAATAAGGAAACTAGAGGTAGGAAAGAAGGAAATAGGAGTGGGGGGTGAGAGGGGAAGAGGACTGTATCCCCTTGTCGATCAGTCAAACAAATTTAGCTGTTTCTAAGAGCAGTCACTGGTGTGGGAGTACATGACAAAACAAGGTTCTGTGTAACAGAGTAAAAGAGGAAAAGTAACACGGCTGTACCCACACACATGTATAGAAAGACGGACAAAACCAACTGGCAGTGAAAGGCCAAAAAGGCAGAACGTACGAGGAAAGAGAGAGAAATGAGGACAGGCGTGCTTGTCCCATTTTGTTGGTCAACATGAGTCAATTGAGTTAATTTTACAGTTGCTCACTGCCTCTGTCTTTCTCCACCCTGTGCAGGAGACTCCAGCCTTTGTGGGGTTGATGGTGGGGATTCTCCCTTTCCCTGCCCGGGGTTCTTGCCACAGGCTTCTAGGAGGCAGCATCCAGTCCTCTCCCGTTTGTGGAGCTCCAAACTCCTGTGTATTGGCTCCCCCAGAACGCTGTGATTTCAGTGTCACGGGCCAGGGAGGAGGTTGCCTCAGCTGCCGCAGGCTGTTTTATTTTTCTATCTCCAGTGGCCTGGTGTCCCAGCTGCTACACAGCTCTGAGTTCTCTGAGGCTTTCTTTAGTCATTGCTGACTGCTATGGTAGGCATCAGGTGGGCACAAGCCCCAGCTAAGATTGTCAGCTCCCTGCCTTGCTGCATCTAGCCCCACCCTGGCCCTCTGAGACTGCCTCTGGCCTGGGAAATCTCAAGATTGGCCTGTCCAATGCATCTCACTCTGTCCCTGGCAGTCTCCACTTTTGGCTGATCTTCCAAGCTTCAGACTGGCTTGTGGCCCCGATAGCACCCATTAATGCCAAGACCTTCTCCTTCCATCGTCTCTGACTCTAAGCCGGGCAACGGGGCTGGGGTGAACCCATGCTACCCACACCTCTGGCTTCTTCCCACCCAGTTTTTCACAGAATGGCATGGTCTCCAAACCTGTGCTGAGAGCACGGCCCAGGAGCAGGGAAGCACTTTCCTATTATCTCAATCACTGGGCCCTGTCCTGGCATTTCCTCCTGTAGGGCTTGGCTAGCGCTGAGGACAATGGTGTCTGGGGTCATTGCCCAGTTTTGGCACCCATCCTTGGGGTTTTTCCCCGAAAATGTTATGTGCTTCACACAAAGGTTCAAACTCCAGACCGGCACGAGGTGCAGAACCTGGCTTGGGGCAGCTTTGATTCATAGTCCAGCTTCCGTTTTTCAGTGTCTCATCAGTTCATTATCACTCAGGGTGTATTCAGCAGTTGGTGTCTCTGCCACCTCATGTAGGCGTGCACTGACTTTGGGTTTTGGTGTTGATCTAGGAGCTGTGTCTGAGTGCTGCTTCCTCCACCCCACCACGATCTGGACTCCTTGTGGACCATGTTTTCAATCAGTAGCATCTACCTCACCTTTCACCCATAAAGTCCACACCGATAATTTTTGTTCAATCACCTGATATGTTCTGTAATAAATTGAGAGCTGCCATAGAAAGCCAAGTACTTCTCCGATATACCCATCTGCACTGTCTTGTGTGAATGTGTTTTGCACCTTCTTATTATTCATAGTAATTTTGGAAGTCTAAGACAGTCTGAGAGAATATTTATTACTCATGTTTCTTACACTGCTATTTTTCAAAACGTCAAAATATTTATAATGGAGCAATTTCACTGGGGGCTGTGATGGACGCCTGTCCTCTTACTCCTGCTCCACCATGTACCCAAATGGAACCCAACATCCTCTCACTCGGTTTCTTCAGGTTCACACTTGCTGAGAGTCTCTTAAACCTTATCTAATCTCATCGTGTGGAAAATTGGTTTGTACGTCTGATACACGTACTGTACCAGGTCTTAAATGTGTTATCCTATATTAAAAATTAATTTTAAAGATTTTTTAGGAATGTAGAGCCACAGCAGAGCTGGTTTTTCACTCTCCAGAGAGAGCTTCTAATTCAGCTGCAATAGTGAGATTGGATGAACGTTTTCTAAAACCATGAACTCCCACGCAGTACAAAAGGTTTTGAAAGTGTGGATAGGGTCTGATAATTAACTAAAAAAATAAAACAAAACAAACTTGCATTTCAAGGAATGGTGAGCTAGAATCCTAAACCCCAAGTACTGAAATTTCCCATGCTGCTGAAATAAAATCGTTTCTAGTGTCAAGCACATGACTTGACATCAAATAAAACTTCTTTCCCATCAGAGTTAAACTGTAAACAATCTCTTCCTTGGTCTTATGCAGAACAAGTTAGAAAACTTGCTAGTCATGAGATGTCTTATAATCTCTGTATTTGGCTTTTGTCACAAACTACTGTGCTCAAAGCATTCATGCAGTCAGTAAAGAAAGAAAACTTCACTTGAATTACATTATTGGATTCGATCAGGGTGCTTTATTTTATCCGCTGAGAAACTGACACATATTGAAAAGGTACAATTTCCAGATAGAGAACCACTGGCAAAGTATACACTTTTACTATGGCTGTCAGTGTAAGTCTCACAGTTGAAAATGTCTACATAAGACAGTAGGTCAGAATACATCGTTTCAGGCAATGACTTCAGAATTTCCAAAAACACTGGCTGCTGAAATTGCTAGTTGTTAATAGGTTCTTTATTACTTTAAGATTTTTCTATAACAATAATTCTTTATTTTTAACCTCTAGACACTCATTTGAAGAGAATATATCTGAAATGCCTGCTGATCGTTTACTGTGAAGACATATTTGTGCTCATTTCTTATCTCTCACTGTAACACAGTATACATTGGGTCATAATTTTAATTTCCTGAAAATTAATTTATATATGGATGGAAATATTATATATATAATATAATAGGCATGCAGTTAACAATGTTAAAAACTTAGGAATTTGAAGTCATATTATTTAAGTCTTCCTTAATCATTCTTAAGCTAATGAATCTTAAAAAATTACCAAATTCTCAGAGTCTAAGTTTTCTTAAAAGTTGCACAGGGCAAATGAAATGCTATGGGAGAAGGTATTTGAGAAACCACGTTATGAGACAAACATTTATAATTAAATATGTTATAATTGTTGTTCTCACCATACCTTCTGGAATGGACTTGGAAAATTCAATCTCTAGTTCTTATTTTACCTGAATAATTAAAAAAAAAAAAGAACTTTTCCATTTGACTTTCACATATTGTGCTTTTTTGTCAATTAAGCACTTTCATCTTGCATATTTTGAAAGGCTTTTATAAGATAACTTTAAAGAGCAAACGTGTAAAGCCCTGAAGATTTTCCTATTCAAAGTGTCAGTTAGTTCACAGTTCCACTAAGAGTCCAATCACAGTGCCAAAGAAACATTTTACTCCTCATTTATGTATTTGACTTCATTCCAACCTGACCCAATTCACTGACACTCTCTGAACTGCAGGTGGCTAGTTAGTAATGTAATTACCATTCCACACTTTAGTTTAATACTATGGACTCAATTTAGTTGGACAAAGAGAATGCAAGATCACCACATAGATTAGTTTTTTAAAGACTTTTGATCCTTTTGTATTTTAATAAATTTCCCAAATGCTATTATTGCTTTGCTTAAAGACTTGATTCCTGAAAGCTTTGGGTCTTTACTGGCTTAATATTTGCCAAAGAAAGCTGCAGAACTACGTTCAATAATGGAAATGCTAAGCCTTCATACTCATAATCAAAATAAGCTTTGAATCTTTATCAAACCTTTATCAACTCTTCATTACATTCTATCCTTTAAGCTCATGCTGACTTCACTATTGAACTCCTCATATGTCTTTCTTTTGCTTTGACAAAAATTTTTGCATGTGTTTTGACTTCTTGAGGGGCTGCTGTTTTTATTTTTTCATTTATATAGATTTTACTGATGTTCAGTGTTAGTAATAATTTTCAATTTAATAACGTTGTGTATATGACTGGCAAAGTTTATCACACAGAATGAGTTACATAATTCATATTCCAGTTAAGTAATCATCTGCCTATAGTTAAGTTGACCTTAAAAAGGCATTTAGAAAAAGTTGTTTTCCAGAGAACTTTGAATGATTGATCCTCTTTTATCTTCATCACAGTGTATATACAAAGTCATATTCTTTCAATGTATTATTTTATGCTTCAAAAGCAAAATTACTGGCAGCAGAATAGTAAAGGTTCTTTGAATGAAGCTACCTTAGTGCTTATGCATTTATACCTGAACATTACTGTCCAGCAACACTTCTCTTGGATCTATACTGCAATGGAAACCACCTTGGGTACTGCGCACAGGATGGATAAACCTGCAAAAGGTGTGCCGTAGGCCTGAGGAGAATTTGTGATGTATTTAGTAACTTAATTTTTCAAATAGCATGAGCCAGAGTAACTACCTTAAAGCATACAGCAGGTAAGAACTAACAGGTCTATGGCATTCTCAGCCATAGAAATGAGGGAGAAATTTGGAGTAGTGATATTGAGCTGAATTACGGTGAACACATAGGACCATCAGATCAAGAAAGTGTTTTGAAACTTCAACAGTGAAATAAATAAGAGACGTAAAGGTCATTTGAGGCAAATATATTGTTGCCCTTTAAATAGCATGGGCCCTGGCTTTTCCCTAGTATAAATGAGATAGAGTATTCCCCTGTTTCATTGTGTGTAAATGTCTGAAAATCTTATTTGCAGACCTGGTATCTCTAAGGGGCTTGAGTCCAGCGCCAAAGCATGGCCTTCTATTCAGACTGTTTCAGCTTCATAGCCGTGGAGTCTGAAGAATTATTTCAGCTGCTCTAGGTAAGGGAGAAGCTCAGAAAGGCAATAACAGTTTTAATAGTTTAAAATATATTTACTAAAGCCAGGCATGATAACGTACACCTGTAATCCCAGGGCTCCGGAGGCTGAGGCAGGAGGATTGTTGTGAGTTCGAGACCAGCCTAAGCTACAAAGTGAGCTTAATCCCAGTCTGAACTATACAGTGAGACCCTGTCTCAAAAAACAAGATAAAATGTATTTATTAATTGTAGAGTTGTGTCATAGATTCACTCTATGCTTTACCATGTTTTGAGTGAAAAAATGCATATTGTTTTGTTATCAACAAAACTAATTTTTTTCATTGAATAGGCTAGGGAATTTTACACAATAATTTATACACTATTTTTTGTGTTTGTGGAATACCACAATTCAACCTAGTGCCCACATGACAAACTGTTACTATCTAGTATTTAAGTGTGCAGTAATTGCAAAGTTTTAGCTTTGTATTTCTATTTATGCAAAAGTTACTCTTAAGCTAGTAAATAATAAGGTACTGAAAGCATGCTTTGAACTTTGAAAACCTTGCTCTAGATTTTTGGTCAATCACATTCTCTCAACTCTTATTTTCTTCAGTGTCAACTTCTAATTTTTGAGAAGTGTCACAAAACCTTGCTTAGTAAGCAAAATGCAATTTTAATGGAATTGCATTGTGGTAATGGCTTGTTTCTTATTTTTTCCCATGTCTGTGCCAATAACAAACTCTGTCCTTGCATGGATCAACGTGAAGTGTGCTCAGCATTGTCTCTCGGGGTTGGGTTTCTATGGAATTCTAACTGCTCACGAGGGCAGATGATGCTGGGATAGCGACAGTTCCAGGGACAGGTGCCTTAAGTATGTGGGATAAGCGCTCCTCTTGCCCATCTGCACATCCTATCATTTCATGGTCAAATCTTTACTTTCTCCCTCCTTTTCAAATTTTTAACATGCTATTTCTAATGATATGACTAGATCTAGATCTGTAATGGCCAAGCAGTTTATATATGGAATTGCTTAAGCAAGATTTCCAGGAGCACATTATTTGCCCTCCTTAAAAAGATCAATAGCCCACCTAGACTTGCAGCCCTTTATCTACCCCGAGGAAATGGCCTGAGTAGCAATATTTAGGCACAGGGATGTTACAGGGTTTGGTGACATGCTTACTTTTGGAACATTCACTAATATGCAGCACCTGTTATTTGTAACCGCTCAGAAATGATGAGAGAAGCAAGAATTTTCCCCTCATCTTGTCTCTCTCTGGGTTCCTCTAACATTAATTGTACTCATTAATGACAATAAAATGACAAAATTAATATGCAAATGTACTAAAAGTATAGAACTGTCATTTATTATTGATCCCCTTCTGTTAGGTACTGTATGTCTTTGTTGAAATCCTAGAACTGTGCAAAAATAAGTCTCATTATCCTTTGTGGATAAATTGATGCTAATTCAGGAACAGCTACTTGCCCAGGTTTTTACTGTGGGAGAACCAGGTGTGCAAACTCTGTGATTCCTTCAAAACCAGTACTCTCCCCATTGGGAAATCCTATAAATAGACTATTATAATGATAGACTAAAAATGTATTTGATGTTCAAAAATCAACAGGGAAACTGTGTAGTGAAGAATGTCAGACCAAAAAATATACACACTGGGTGAAAAAGATTTTCAATGTAAATGTTTATTCAAGACATTTCTTCTATTGAAATATACTGTATCTCACCAATGTCAATATTCTTAGATTGACACATTTCAATTAAGCCAAAATTTAATGAGCACCCATGACATTGTAGTAGATGCTAAGATCCACTAAGTCCAAAGGAAACTACAGGAAGGAAGGCTGGAAGGCTTTCCCTGCAGATACAAGTGTCGGGGAGCAGGAAAGAGCACTTCCGGTCTCTAAAACTGAGAACCACAGCCATGGGCAGCACTGAATTCTATAAGTAATTGCCATGAAAGCCTTATTTCTCTGGCCCATTCCCGCCAAGCTTGCACAGACAGGGTCTCTGCTTTTTATGGTTACAAGTGCTGTTCACCATGGTACTGCTCATCACCATTCCTAACCTTTAGTGCTATTTGCTAAAGGGAAAGCACGTGGGTCCCCTAATTTCGTTACTAAATTAGAACTGTTAGCAATTTTTCTTTTTTTATGTTAAAAAATTTTTAAAAACTAAGAAAACGACAATGCAGAGAAAATCAGAACAACACAAAAACAACCAAAGCAGTACATGACCTCCAAACAAAATGATAGGCATTAAGACTGGCTGCTACATTGTGTACTGTTAGTAATTTTTCTAAATCCATCTTTTGATAAAAGATGTAAGCTGTTTATTGTGCGGCTCCTTCCCAGCTTTTGTCATCTGTGTACCATGATCTCAAAATCTTTACCTTGTGCCGGACATGATGGCGCATGCCTGTAATCCCAGCACTTGGGAGGCTGAGGCAGGAGGATCACTGAGAGCTCAAGACCAGCCTGGGCTGCAAAGTGAGCTCAAGGCCAGCCTGAACTGCATAGTGAGACCCTGTTGCAAAAAGACGAAAAGTAAAATAAAATAAATAAAATAAACAAACAAAAAAACCCTTCCCCTTTGTGGCTGAGATGAACCATACTTACTTACTCACTTCTTTACTCCCCAGTGAGTGAGATTGGAACAAGTAACTTCTAAACACCAAGTTAACAAATTCTTTTGATGGTCTGTTCAAAATTGATGCATAAGTGAGCCACTAACTCCACCTATACCACCTTGACAAAGTCATGATATCTTCCTGTACAATTTACAGAACATTTTTAACCAATATTCCAACTTCTACTTTGTTCTCTCTTCTAAGCTATTCCTAGTAAAATTGCCAACAATCCTTAGATCATTTCTCATGTACCTGCACTGGATTCCTGCTTCATCTCTAATTAAACCTTATCTCTTCTCCAGGGTGTACAAGTAAAATAAAATCTGTTCTCTTGCTCTGCTCTTTTTCCGACTGCCTTTCACTACTCTTCTTACTCTGTCCCAGCCACAGTGAACTCCTTCGCTGCTTCCCCAGTACAGCTAGCGCATTCCTACCTCAGAGACTTCATATTACTCCTACCTTCTGCCAGAATGCCGTCTCCAATTACTCTGAGTTCACTTTATCCACTCATTTATTTATTCTTAAATGCCATCTTATCTTTTTTGAAAGTTCTACCCAAAATACAATCTTTTATTCCCCATTTAATTCCTGAGAACTTTTTTCATGGAAACACTTAGTTTCACCTGGAATATCAATTCTGAGTACTGATATATTATCACACTTTCCCTATTAGAATAGAAGCTTATAGAGGACAGGGGTATCTATGTTGTTCCCTGCTCTTGTCTCACAGTCAGATGCCCTAAAATAGTGCATGGCATGCATCACTGCATATGTAGCATGGAAGAAAGTGAAAGCATTTGTCATAGCAAAATCTTGGCAACGACCCAAATGCCCATCAACCAGGAATGGATAAAAAAGATGTGATCGATTGGAGAATCCGGGGAAGATGGCGACCGGGTGAGCAGCAAGGGAGCGAACCTCCTTAATAAACACCACCAGCTCGAGACAGACTTGGTGAGCGTGAATGCCGGAACCTCGGCTGGGAAGTTTAAACTGGGCGTATTTCTCTGAGATGCCGG
>PVLD010016306.1:17126-45516 GCA_004027595.1 Dinomys branickii | reverse complement strand
GCCTTGACCTAGCTATGGAGTTCAAGCTGGCCTTGAACTTGCGGTGATCCTCCTGCCTTAGCCTCCCAAATGCTGAGATTACAGGTGTACACCACCATGCTCAGCTCTTTTCTGCCTTTTGCCCCTGATTCTTATCATAAGGCTGACTAAAAGGAACCAGCACTACCCATGCCACAGCCTCAACGTTGCCTGTCTTAAAATTTGCTCTGCCAGATTAATTAGTTCCTCACCCTTTATTTCATTCTCCTGCATATCTCAGGACATGCGTAGGATGTAGACAGATTTTATGCCACAGAATAGCACACATAGTTTTTAGCTCAGGTATCCATGGAGTCCTTGTTCTCAACTGAAACCTCCTGAGGCTGGCTTCTACTATTCACATTCCAGTCAGCATTTTGGTCTTTGAAGTTCTGACCAGGATTGCTCACTGGATCACATGTACTGCATTCTAAGTCTTCTCCAGCTCCCATCTCCAAACCTTCGCAAACTCCTCTAGAAAACTATTTCCAAAGGCTTCTAAACCACATGTGCAGGTATAGTTACAGCAACAACTCCACTTCTCTGGTAGCAAAATTTGTATCAGTCACTTTCCTGAATTAAATATTGCTAAACAAAAAGTATCAGAAGTTTTAAGAAAACCTACTCTAACTAGCTTATGTAGGTATCCTGCATGTCAGATGAAAATCACATGTGGGGCTGTTCTTGAACCTGCTGACAAGCATCCCTGCTGTGTGCCCTCTTCTTCATAGTGCCCTAAAGTGCAAAATTTCCCTACTGTATTCCAGGTTATTACCAATCAGCTGAGGGTTATTGCTGAATTTGTGTAACAACTATAAATTGGAAAGTATCAGTCTTTTGATGTTAGTAGCTCCAGATTTTTGTGCCAGTGGCTCTTGACTTTTAGAGTTACATCTCTGAACTTTGAGTGCCAGAGCCCCTTAGCTTTTAATGTTATAACACTCAATATTACAGCTCCTGGCAGCTCCCAGATACCCCTATAAGCTCCTCACCTCAGCAACCAAGACTCATAGCCCCACTAGTGGCTTTCTGAAACGTTTCCTGCTCCTTTTGCTTTTCTTGAACTCTTCCACAGGTCTCTACTGGTTTCCACAGGTCTCTGCATTCTTCACTTGTCTCCACCACTCTTAGTTCTTTGCTGCTCTCAGGAGCTCTTCAGAGCTACTTGTCAGCCCTTGGTGTTAACCAGCTCTCATTGCAACCCACTGAACCCAATTTACCTGCAATAAGAATCATAAGGCTATAGGGCCACCCAGGCAAGGCTTTTACTGGGACCTGTGCTGCAGAACAGGGGGTGTCTTAGTTATTTTTTCCATTGCTGGGACAAATACCTGACATTCAAATTAAAGGGGGAAAGGTTTACTTAGCTTACAGTTTATAGAGGCTTCAGTCCATACTCAGCTGGCTCCAAGGCAGACTGACACATGGCAGAGGGGCAACCCTTAGTGCTGGTGGAAGACAGCAAAAACAAGAGCAAAAGCAAGGAGAAAAGAAGCGTCTTTTCCGCCCTTATATTGTGTGCAGGCTGCCCGCCCTAGGACGGGTGTAGCACTCACACCATCTGTCTCCTGCACAGGATGAGGATGTTTACAAAGTGAGGCCCTGGCCCCCTGCTGAGTTGCTTAAACTTCTAACTTCTCAAGCTGACACAATGTATCAGCCATTAGGGGCTAGTGCACTTGAGGGAGTCTTCCCAGACTCACCCCAGGAATGTGAGGGAACCAGTGCACACATGATCAGACTTTCTTTTGCTGACCTATTTTGGGGCATTCAAAATAGCGCTGGAGGATATGGTGTCATCTGAAGGATATAGGGCAGTCATTTGGAGTGGCTGCAGAGCAGACTCACATGGGGTAGGCAATGTTGAGCTTGCTACAGCCAAGGCAAATAAATCTCCAAGTGGCCATGGCATATCTAGGACAGGCTCAGCTGACATGGTGACAGCTTTACAAACTGCAGAACTGGTTCTTTGAGTGACAGTTTTCACCATTTCCTCAGTAATGGTGAAGCTAAAGTCCTAACTGCCAACACTTTCAAGGAATTCTCAGGAGGAGCAGCAGTACTGATTGTGGTCTGCTGAACTTAGCTATTTCAAAGATAATGGCTGTGGGCCCTGGTCCTTCACTGATCTTTATCCTGTCAGGCGCGTGTGGTTCTTCAGAGGAATGGCAGCAGTGGCCTGGATTGGGTGTCATGGCTGTTGGTTAAGCTGGGGCTCTTGTCAGGACTGCAAGAGTGATTCCAGCCTAAAGGTCAGTTGCTAGGGCAAACACAGAGGTGCTGGGAAGAGCTATAGCTAGTCACTCTGGGTCTTACTTGGGGCGATGAGTGGGAAGGGAGGAGTGCTGGGTTCAGTGAGATCATGTCCTTATGACTGTCAGCTGGAAAGAGAAGGACTGGGCCACATTCTTTCTATGTCATTATACCCAAACAGTGCTTTCTCCAGGAATATAAAATAACACTGAAATATTTATTAAATTCCAGGGGTTGGGTATTTAGTCTCAGCAACAGGAAGTGACTAACATAAAATCTTTCTGAAAAACCGACAGAAGCTGAAGACTTGAGGAATGAGGATTCTTTGATTGTGAGCCAGAGGCACTAACTATGATAAATTTGGGTGTAAAAAAGGAAACTTATTTGAAGATTATGGAGACACTAGGGATTAAAAGAATGCTTTAAGTACAGTCTTGCAGAGATCATAAACCGGGAACTTTAACTAGCTAACCTTACGTATATTCTTCCGCTGATCTACTATGTAAGCCATACAAAAGGAAATGGTATATAGGAAATTTGGATTATGTTACCAAGAAGACAGAGTAAGTACTGAATAAGATTGAACAGTGTGTTCAAAGGCACCAAGACTGGTACGAATCTGGCATGTAGGGAGAAGAGGATAATGGAAGATGAGGCTGAAGTTCGGCACTGCTGTTCGCAGTGAGGTTTATGACTGACTACATCAGCCTACCTGAGAGCCTGTTTGAAATTCATATTCTTGGCCAAAGCAAAGAATCAGATTTTCTGGCAGTCTGTTACATGAATATGTATTTTAACTAGTTATCCAGGTGATTTTTACAGATGCTTATGTTTGTAAATCATTAATGTGGGGTCTTAAAGATCATAGCAAAAGTTCAGGCTGTGAAGAGCAATTCGGAATTTCAGGAAGGTTAATTACATAATTAGATTTACATTTTAAGAGATCCACCTTTGCAAGTGAGTAGGGAACAGATTGAAAAAAATGACATAAATGAGAAAAGCAGATTGAGTAAGTGATTGTTGCAACAATTCAAGATGAAGATATCAACCCAGATCAAATTAATGCTCATAGCAATTGATTGAAATAGACAGACTAAGATATATTGGGAGTTCAAAGTATAAGAATTTGCTGATGGGAGTCAAATAATCTGAAAAATTAAAGATGACTTCCAGGTCTCTGGATTGAGCAGCTAAGTGCTTTGCAGTACCAGAGAACGGAGAACGGTACCCAGAAGCAGAGGACGCTAGATAATTGAAGAAGAGAAAAATTGGGGAAGGAAAATGTGTAAGTCCACTTCTACACAGGTTAAGATTGAGCTATCCAAAGGGAAATGTCCTGCAGGTATCTGGATATTAAGAGTGGTTTCAGTGGGAGATATAAATTTGGTGATCTTCATTGTAAATAAAGTTAAGATTAAATATATGGGAAGCTGTGAGATTGCAGGTAGTTTCTTTTACAGTACTTAAAACTATTAACAGTTTAAACTAGAATATATTTAGGGCAAGACTTTAGTGTAATCAAGCAGGTAGCCACCTCTATACTATGCTTTGGCTTTCGCTCCCAATTTTTTCACATGGAACACTTACAATAGTATTTGAAATTCCTGTATCAAGGGCCAGGGATATAGCTCAGTGGCACAGCACCTGCCTGGCAAGCGCAAGACTGTGAGTTTGATTCCTGGTACCAAAAAAATTGAAATTTCTGTGTCAGTTCTTATCTTTGAATTCAGAAAGAAGGCAGCTAGCACATATTCCACTGTCAGCCACTGACGCTTTGTGTGTGATTGACCCCACAGTTCTTTGTAGACTGCAAGATCAAATACATTCTTCAAGCAGGAAAGGAAAATCCACAGAATGTGGAACACCGAACAAAAAAGATGAGAATAGAGAAGATCTGTGATGGCACTGTCTTTTTTTTTTTTTTTTTTTTTTTTTGCGGTACTGGGGATCGAATTCAGGACCCTGCCCTTGCTAAGCAAGCGCTTATTCCACTGGGCTATATCCCCAGCCCGGCACTGTCTTCATGCTCTGAGATCTTATGAAAATGTAAGTTTTCTCTGTAACTTAGACATAAGACAGGGAGGATACAACTGCAAGGGCCGTAGAAGGAAAGAGACTACTAACTAAGCAGGATGTGTTTCCTTTCACTAAACAGGATGAGGGTTAAAGATAGAATTTAATTTTCTAATTCTTTATTGATATAAAGCATTCCAATACAACACTTTCTATTTCGGTTGACAATGATCTGTATTTTATAACTGCTATTTTCCCCGATATTGCTTGTTTTTCTAATTGTAGATTTCTTTCCTGTTCACTGTTTGTGATGTCCTATACCAAACATCAGCTCATTCTAGTATCAATTGCATAATTACCCTTTCTTGAGTCTTTTTATCTGGCATGTGCTCTATAGTCTAGAAATTCTCCCTGCTTCCATCCTGATTATAGTTAATTTAATCAATTGTAGCAATTTAAGGAGTTATGTAACTTCTAGTTTGTTCATTTCCAAAATAAAGACAGCAGAGAACTGCTTAATCGCATTTGCCATGGCTCAGATGATCATAAAGACGCTTGATGTGCTAGAGAGGAGGAATAACAATAAAACACTGGAAAGTACATGCGTTGAGGGCTGCTGGGGTTGGTTGGTAGTTTTAGCTTTTACTGTGTTTACTTAGCTTTTCTTCTCTGTCTTACCTCTCCAGCTGCATCTTCATAGCGATCCTACATTTTATTCCTTGGCCTGTTCTTCTTTAGTGCTAAGTACAATTTTTAATTAGGTAATGTTTACCTCAAAACTCTCTCATTTTTCTTTACAAAATTGTTCTTTCTTATCCACTTATACCTCCATATTCCCAGATTTTTCCGTGCTTTCTGTGCAACTCTCACCAATATCAATAACAGTAGCAGCAAGAAGGATAACACTGTACTAAGCTCTGTCGCATGTTAATTTATCAATCTTCATGGCAATCTTAGGTCCTATTATTGTATTTATTTTTGGCAGGTGATGAAACTATGGCTCAAAGAAGTTAAATCACTGATCCAAACTTATGTAGCTACTGAGAAATATAGCAGACCTCTTGGACCCCAGAACTGAGATTTGAACACTAACATCAGAGCTGGAGCGCTGAACCAATTTGATAAATAATGAGTAGGCACTATGACATAGGAGAGAAGACTCCGCACTGGAGACAAATAGTTCTCTCCTTTGTTCTGTAAGGTAATGTAACTTCTTATTTCTCATTTTTATAGAATTCTATCTAGGCATGACTGTCCTCCTTGAATTGTGCCATTCTCTTTCCAATACATAAAATTTCTTGTCTCGTACAGCCAGTGCTCAGTATCCAATATCCAGCTGTCATTTAAAAAACTTTAAAATGAACCAACCCAAGAATATTAGCGTTATTAAAGGTATATATTTCATAGGGTAACTTAAGAAGCCACAATATCTTCAGTGAAAATGGAAATTTAGAGACAAATAAATGAGTGGAAAAATTTGGCAATCAAGAGCAATCTTCCTGGTATTCCTAAACTATGATGCCACATACACTAGTGCTTCTTACGCTTTATTATAGACAGGAACAATAATCTCCATATAATGTCTAGTTCCTTACTAGTCAAAGTATGGTCAAGGAGTTTGTTAGAATTGAAAAATCTCAGGTAACTCTATAAATCTACTTAATCGTAGGGCACATACTAAAAGGACCATCAGGTAGGTGACTTAAATGGACCTATGACACATTTTAAAGTTGTAAAAATAAAAGCACAATTATACACTTTAAAAAGATGCTTCAATTCTTTTCCATTACAATAGCATTGACTTTTTGTATCTAAAGGATGTATTTAAGTTCTAAATTTCCTTTGAGAATACAGGCATTTTTATTATGAAAGCTGATACAGCTAATGGTGAACACTATTGTAAAAGATTGCAACTCATGAGGCATTTTTTGATAACACTTTACCATGTGACATAAAATTACTATTACTTTGTATTTACATTATGCCATGTGTCATGGAACATAAATCAGGAAATAACATTTAAATTAATTTAATGAGGGTTATAGTTCAGGGGCATAAGTGCCTGTCCGGCAAGTGCAAGATCCTGAGTTTGATTTCCAGTACCAAAAAAAAAAAAAAAAAAGACATAAATTAATTTCAGTTTGTGATTATTTCAGAACCTTTTAAAGGAAACTAAAGGATTAAGCTGTAACAGAGGAATGCCATATTTAGGCAAAGAAATAAGAATTAAATAAAAGATTTCCATCTTTGAAAGGTAGGAGAGATCAGAGAGCAAAAAGTACTAACAATATTAGTCACTAATTGTAACATCCAGATCGTTCTCTACTTTCTGTATAGCTCTTACATGTGTTTTGTTAAGTTCACTCCTAATATCTTTTTTCTTTATAAATGTAGTATTTTCTTTTTTTTAAATTAACAGCTAATTTCCCATTTTTTTGTGTTTATTTATGTATCTTAGCTTTTTGGTTTTTGGTTTTTAGTACTGAGATTTGAACTCAGGACCTTGTGCTTGCCGGGCAGGCACTTGGGCCACTGAGCTATATCCCCAGCTGTATTTTGTTTTTTTGAGACAGGGTCTCACTTTGTAGTTCAGGCTAGCCTGGACTCACTAGATACCCCAGGCTAGCCTCAAACTCCCAGTAATGCTCCTGCCTCAGTCTCCCAAAAACTGGGATTACAGGCATGAACCACCTCACCTGGTCTATAAATACAGTATTTTCTTTCATTGTCTTTTACATTAGTTTCTTAAAACTTTTTATACATCCAGCTCTTATTTTATTATAGTCAGAAGAACTTCATTATAGTTGGAAGAATAAAGTTGATGATAATTTTCTTTATCATCATGTCTTCTGTGATAAGGATAATTTTACTTACTCTTCCAACTTTTATCTCTTCTGTCAAAAAATCTGCAAAGTATCTTGCAAATTTTGGAAACAACACTATCTTGGAAACAACATTAACCAATTGCTATGTTGCTGTGATAATGAAACTTCTTTTCGTGTCCCAACAGAAGTTGAATCTTGATGAATGAGCATGATTTAGAACTTGTGATTTTAGTGATCTTAATTAATAGTAGCTACCTACCGTGTATTTAAGCAAAATTCAGGTAACTTATCAAAGAGAGATAGAATGTCTCACAAAATCCAAGAGCAATAGAAATCAGGGGATGTTCTCTCTTTGTTCCTTGTCTCTATTTGCTGTTGTTAGCTTTTGCAGCCACTCAATCATAGCGGAGAAAGAAGATGGTTCAGTCATAGTCCCTAAATTTCCTCTTATAGTTCAAACCACAAAGCCATATTTTCCTTCAGTCCAAAAAGGAAGGATTTTTGATTGCTTAGTTCTTTGAGTGGAACAGTTACTTCAAAAGGCAATTCTATAATAGTTTACAAAACTACACATGTAGGGCTGGAGATGTAGCTCAGCAGCAGAGCGGTTGCCCAGCATACACAAGGCCCTGGGTCTAATCCCAGCACACCAAAACCAAATATAAAAACACACATGTATAAAGAAGCATGCCATGTAGCAAGCTACAAATCATTTAGCTGTAGTTTCTTTCTTCCTTCCTTCCTTCCTTCCTTCCTTCCTTTCTTTCTTTCTTTCTTTCTTTCTTTCTTTCTTTCTTTCTATCTTTCTCTTTTTTTTTTTGGTCTTTTTGAGATAGACTCTCTCTCACTATGTAGTCCAGGCTGGCCTTGAGCTCACTTTGTAGCCCAGGCTGGTCTTGAACTCATGACAGTCCTCCCACCTCAGCCTCCCGAGTGCTGGGATTATGGGCATGCACCACCATGCCCAGCTATTTAGCTGTAGTTTCTTAAAGCATCCAAGCTTCTTTGAGATACTCTTAGATAAAGTTATCTGGTGGCAGAACCTGAGACGGGATTTGGATCTGTGGCAGTTACATGTCAGTGCTCTTTTGGAATAACTAGAAATGGGGAGAGGTAATCAGGATTAGGAAGAAAAAAAGGTTGACCAAGGGTGCAGGTAAAATCCAGCCATAGCTGGACGTACAGGCACCCTCTCCTGAGTTGTTGCAAATTAAGATAATGGATGGGCCTTTGGTAGTCAGTTAGCAGTCAGAGAGAAGAGTACCTACATTCTCTGGTGAGACGGCTCCCATTAACTGAGGTCAATTTCTTGGAAAATAGGTTGCAAGTATGAGCTTTTAGCAGTCAACAACTACAACAGCTGCAGAAGGTAGGTAGGAAGATGTGTTGCCAAAGCAACAAAACATCAACTACAGGCTACATTATTAGGCTTTCTATCAAAATGAGGGCAGCAGAAGAGGTTATGGTTATGTTGCAATACATTTGAAAATATGAGACAAATAAGAATTAGCTTTGTAAGGAATTCCTTTTACCTTTTTTATGCATACCATTTTCTCTAAATTTTTACTATTGAAACTCAGGCTGGAGGGCTGGGGATGTAGCTCAGTGGCACAGCGCCTGCCTGGCAAGCACGAGGTCCTGAGTTTGATTCCCGGTCCCAAAACAGAAAGTAGTAAAAAACAAGAAACTTGGGCTGGGAATAAGAAGACAATCATGCAGCCAGCTCTCATTTACTGGACATCTTTCATTTGCTTCATGTTGTACTAAATGTTGCTGTGGATGAAAATAAAAATAAACAAAACCCATCATACCCACTAAGCACTAATTTTTTAAAAATATTTTAAAGAATGAAAGGAAATGCAAGATGATGGCTGTCTTAGGTCAGGACATATTTCAGGAAGAAGGCAAGATTTACACATATGAAAAGATAATCTAACATAAGAGCATTAATCACGGTATATCTGTTAGGGTAAACCAAGGCACAATTGAGACCACTGAGGCAGAGTTTAAGCAATGTGTGAGGACTTTATTGCAGACCAGGTGTGGCCAGGCCAAGGGCAAAAAGGCCAACTCATTCTCACCCCTTGATGAGAGGGTGAGAGAATATTTACAGGGGAGTTTATGTAGGGGAGGGGGCAGTACTGAGGGGGGTACAAAGTTTGGGGTCTCTCAGTAGCGGGTCTGAGATTAGCTGAGAAACAGGATGGTATTGGATACAGGAGGGTGCTGGCAGGCACAGGCTGTCTCTTGTGGGTTTTTTGGACAATCAGCTCTCTGCAGGTTGAGCTGCATGGGGCAGATGTGGGCTTCCTTGTTAACCTACAAGTGTGATTAACAGATCTGTTTGGGGAATTTTTCTCTCCTGGTTGGGCAGGGGTCTAGTCCAGAGACTTGAAAATATCATTTGAGAATTTCAGAAGATAATCTTCTAATTTCCACTAGAGTGCTTACTCTATAAGCTTGAGTAATAATCGTGAATATCATCACTTACATATTGACTGGAGTTTGAAATATTACCCACCAACACCAAATATACATATATACATTCTTTTTTTTCCGGGACTGGGGATCGAACTCAGGGCCTTAGTGCTTAGCGGCAAGCACTTACCCCACTGAGCTGTACCTCCAGCCCTATATATACATTCTATTGTGTTGCTACTCAACAGATTCCGTTACACAGGGACAAGAAGGGGAAACAATATTTGCCTACACATTCATCTCACTGACAAGTGGGTATTGTTCTGTATCCCATGGAAGGATTAGAAATACTGCCAGAGAAGTACACAAAGTTGTTATGGAAACCAGACTACTTCAGCTCAGAGTTATTTACAGAGAACTTTCAGGCTTAACTCATTCAATATAACCAACTCTGTTTTGCTTCACCTTATGCCAGTGTACACAAGCAAAGATCTATCTGTAAGGGTTCTCCAACGGGCTGTACTTGACTACATATAAATTCAAGAGTAAGGGGACAGTGAGCACATCACCAAAGTGTAACTTGTGTGTAGTATTTTTCTATTACATGTTGGAAGCTTGCTCACACTCGCCCCAACCATTGTCCAGTATGCCCATTTCCGTAACATAAACACAGAAGGCTGTTGAATACTGCCTTCAGCAGAGAAACATTTCCTCCAGCTCAGCTGCTGCTGTGCTGCCCAGCACCATGACGGTGTGGGATTGGGTCTCCGCATCCCCTCAACTCACCTCTGCGATTCAACAGTGAAAGCAGCCTCCGGCCATCAGTTTTGCCCTTGATTATGCATGGGGACTTTTTCCAGCTACCTAGCAGGGTCTCTGAAAAAAAGAGATTTTTTTCTATTTTCCTTTTTTTGGTTCTGTTTTGTTTTTGAGGAGGTAATTACATAATGAGGATTTTCATATCTTTTGAAGGATCATTTGAACCATTTGATGTTTCAGCTGATGAAACTGTGGAAGCTGTCAAGCTGACGATAAAGGTATGTACTTTGTTTTTGCACCACTAAAATGTACATTAACTTTCATTACTCACTGTAGTTTAAAGTGTACATAGGATAAAAATAATTTCAGACATCGGGAACAAAAACTATTTGAAAAATATTGCTATTTGTTTACACAATAGATTGGTAAGAATAAAGTTAGAAGTGTTAGACAAGAAACCAAACTAAACCAGTGAAGTCTCGGGCAAAAACATTTTGTTTCTCCTTAAGCATTTGAGGATGCACGATTGTAGTATTCTCGTGCTGCTTTGTAAGTGTCTGTCTGTTTGTTAATATGTTTTCATTCTTTTACTTTTAAAATTAAAAAAAGAGTTTGTAGATGTACACAGGCCATATCATATTACTACAATTCTTCATAAAGGGACAAAAACGTGACTCTAACGTTAGGCCATGCAGGTGGAGTGTGCTTGTTGTACAGTAGATGTCTTGTTTGATAAGCAAACAAATATAAAGAACCAAAGGACTCTGGAGGCAGAGAGCATTTTAGCAAACTTGTGGGCTATGACTTCTTGCATTCAGAGAGAGCTGAAACTCAGAGAAGTGACCTTGCCTAGAATCACAGCACCAGATCATGAAACAATCTGAGTGCAGTATCACCCTGATCAATTTCTGAAACTCATTCAATGTAAAATAAAAAATTAAGCACAATATGTAGTTCCTGATACCACTTATTTAACTTGGAGCTGGTCATTCTCATTTACTAAGCAGTGTACACTGAGCCATAGTTACATGGCATTTGGCAGATTCCTGCAATCGTGATCTAACACAGGGAATCTTAACTTCTATGTGTCATGGATCCTTTTGGAAGTCTATAAAAGCCTGTAAACTACTTCTCTGACTGGTGATTTTTTTTTTTTTTTTTTTTTTTTTTTTTTTTTTTTTTTTTTTTTTTTTTTTTTTTTTTTTTGTCTTTTTGAGACAGGTTCTCACTACGCAGTTCAGGCTGGCCTTGAGCTCTCTTTGTAGCCAAGGCTGGCCTCGAACTTGCAATGATCCTCCTGCTTCAGCCTCCCGAGTGCTGGAATTACAGCGAATGTCTTTAAATACATAAAGTAAAACATATATGATAAAAAGATAGTAGCTATATTCAAATATAATTTTCAAGAAATAAAAATAAAATTTTATTATATACATAGTAGCAGGTATCATAGGTTTTTTCTTATAAACACCTTAACAAGTTTCAGCAGTACACTTAGTAACTGTTCTACTGTCAAAGTAATGGTCAGTATGTCATATTTTGAGGTATCTGCAATAACAGGAATGTGACATAAAAACATCTGTGATTCTTACTGGTGACAAAGGCACAGCTGACTACTATGACTTCAGTTTGTTGCTTTCAAAGAAAATCTTAATTTCATCTAGAGTTAATGAAAATGAATATGTCATTTTTCCACCTAAATAAATTCTGTCCATTAAACTTTGGGAAGTCTGTAGATTCCAAGTTCATAGAACTAATTTTTCTTCCTTCCCATTTGTTCCAAAATTATTATAATGATCAGAGGAAAAAGAGGGGAGATTGATTTCTGGTCTAGTAATGTGGAGATGTCCTATTTTCATAATGTCTCATTCACCTTTAAGGATTATTTCCACGTTCCTCTCTCTGAAGACAAACAAGGCAGGCGCTATCTGGAGCTAGTGTATGCTGGAGCTGCTCTAAGGAACAGCTGGAGTCTTGCTGATGTTGGAATATCTTTTTGTTCAACCCTCAAATGCCTCATTAAGGTATGATGATCAGAATAACATGTGTATCCAAAATGTCTGTCTCACTTTGAATTAAGTTGTGGATAACCCAGCCGAAGCAATTTCATAACTTTTACTTTCTTGCCTTCTCTCTTCCTTTGAAAAATTACTCTTATGCATGTTTTGTGCTATTGAAGGAAGTAAGACATGTAGACTAGATATGACTTCTCTTTTGCCTTCCTTTTGTCCTCTCCCTTCTCTCTTCCCTGTGCTGCCCGGTCCATGCTGTCATCACAGAGTCTACCACAAACCAGTACTAGAACAAGCCCACGGGAAGATTTGAAATTTTCAAGTGGGTCACTTCTATGGGACCAAAATGACTGGTGGCAGTATTATGAGAAAGGAGAAGAAATTCTTAGTAACAATAAGAATGAGAGGAATCCAGGTGTGATGGCACATGCCTGTAATCCCAGCACTCAGGAGGCTGATGCAGGAGGATCGTTGTGAGATCGAGACCATCTTGGGCTACAAAGTGAACTCAAGACCACTCTGAACTGCATAGCAAGACTCTGTCTCAAAAAGACACAAAACAAGAATGATGGGGAACCTTCTGTACCCAGAATCAAGCCAAAGTAGCTATCTAAATTAGGTAAACATACAGCAGAGATAGCCTTTTCCATATATAGAGTGTCCTTAATCAATGGTGTATAACTTGAAATCCATGGATGGGCTTTAAGAACTCTACAGAAGAACCCCAAACTGTAACAGATATAAAACTATGTGCCTACCTATTTTCTGGGGCCATTACCTTTAATTTGCAGCCATTCTTTCTAATTTTTCTTTGATGTTATGCTTTCATTGTCATTTGATTCTAGAAACTTTTTTCTTCTCTGATTTCTTCTGTGACTAATTGAGTATTCAATAATGTATCATTTAAATTTCATGTGTTTATGTCGCTTCTGTGATTTCTTTTGCTGTTGAAAGTACTCTATTCACACTTCTAGCTTTGTTCCACTATGATTCAATAGTATGCAGTGGAATATTTCACTTCCTTTGTATTTATTTAAACATACTTAATGCCCTAAGATATGGTCTATTTTGGAAAGAGTTCCATGTGCTTTTGAGAAAAATTAGTATTCTGTTGCTGGATGAAACACTCTGTAGATATCTATTAAGTTCATTTGTTCAGTAATATGGTTGAACTCTGATGTTTGTTGATTTCTTTTCTGACTGACCTCTCCGGTCCAGTGAGTGGGGCATTGAAGGCCCCCACTGTTAACTGTTCTGGTGTCCATCTGTCTTATGAAGTCCAGCAGTTTTTGTTTTGTGAAACTGTGTGCACTCACATTCGATGCATAGAGGTTTACAACTGTTATCTCTTCCCCTCTTTGCTAAATTGCTGTTTTCTAGGTATCTCAAGTCCAGGTTTCTGAGAGGCTATATTTTGCTGTTGGTCTATACTCCATCATTTTTAATTTCCTCTACATGAAATATTCTCAAACTCGTTGCAACTATTTTTTCAAGTGACCCAAAGAGATTAATAGCTGCCGCATCATTCTGTATTATTTCTTGACCTCATCTGCACACATGAGCTGCAAAGAACTTAGTAAAGTATACATTTTCTATTAAATGGGGAAATTATTTTCTCATTTTAGCATTAAAAATCTCTGCAATCATCAAAATTAACTCCTTTAATATGGTTTATTGATTCCTAAATGAATATTTAAAAGAAATGTTCTCCAATATTAAGTAGTAAAGACAGGTCACAAAAGCCATTGCATGAGCCTATTTATATAAGCAAAAACATCATATTTATATATTTTAATATTTATAGGTATTCTTTTATGTGCTGTTTGTATTCTTGAAGAATGTTCAAATATGAAATTTAAAAAACTGATTTTTTTCTCATTTTCTACCACACCTACTTAGAAAATGACCAAATTCTATGTTCCTTCTTAAATAATTTATCTTTGTGTTAATATATTTACATACTATGTTTTTTGGTATTGTACAGGATAAAACTTCTCTTTTTTGGGGACCAGGAATTAAACTTTGTACTTGCCAGACAGGTGCTTGTGCCACTGAGCTATATCCCCAGCCCTGAACCTTCTAAAAATTTCTAAAATTTTCTAATGTCAACAATAACGCTTAAGTATTTTTTACTTGCTTAGAGATAGAGGTATAAATCTGGTGCTGACATGTGAACTGGTTGGAGATGTTCATGGTGGTTCACTAAGCGCACTAGGAGTGTGAATAGAGTACTTTCATTTAAGTAAGGAATATTTTATTACTTAGAATAAAATTGTATTTTAAAAATAAAATACAATTTTATTTGTGTTTGGTTAAGTAGTACATTTGCATGGTCTCATTTCAAAAGGTAAAAAGAGATAAACAGGTGTAAAACTTCTCCCACCTCTGGTCTCTAGTTTGCTTCTTCAGGAGCAAGGTATGTTCGTAGTTTTGCTAACATATCAGACATTTTTCTGCTGAGGCATTACCCTTAGTTCAAACAAACTTTGAACTGAAAATGCTAATGACGTAAATAGAATAAAAGGTAAAAGAACTTACTCAGGAGGACCAATGCGGACATAACCCTGAGTCTTAGGGCGGGTCAGCATACAAGGGTAATCAGAACCCAAGGTCCGTGGAAATCTTATTGGAGTCCACTTTGCTTTGTCCAGTAGAATCACTTTTAGAGAATTGCTATCACTAATTTTAAGAAGATAAATAATACATACATTAATCTGAAGGAAGAGGATGCTGGCTTCCATTCAACACAGTTCCTGTTTAGGTCGGATAATAAAGCAGACCTATTCCAGAAGTCCACAGTGTTAGCCCTGTGTTCCATATATTCCATGACAATAGTTAAAAAATGCTCTTACGATGACAAAAAAGGCTTCATAAAAATATTCCAGAAATATTTAATTGCCTTAAAGAATGGAATCATACTACCTCCACACTGTTTGATCTACATCAGGTTACCAAGGACTGCTTTATTGCGTAATTAAATGTGCACATTTAAATAGCACTGTTATGGTTGATACATTGTGTCAACTTGGGGAATCTAGAGGTTTAGCTGAGTGACTCAGGAGCAAGCTGGGGTGCTTACTTTGTAAACATCCTGAGCCTGTGGAAGAGGAGGGCATGAAGATTGTGTGAGAGGTTCACGACCTCTGGGTGGGGGTAGGTTGTTTACAGTGTAGGGGAGCAAAGGAGGCTGCTTGCAGCCATTCCTCCCTTTTGCCAGTTGTTTTTGCTGTGCTCTGCTGTCTTGAACATTTTGCTCTCTGCCATGTGCCACTTTGCCTCTGAAGCAGCCAAGTATGGACTAAAACCTCCACAAACTGTAAGCTAAATAAACCTTTCCTTCCTCCATTTTGGGCGTTGGGTATTTTGTCTCAGCAACGAGAGAAAAGTAACCAAGACAAGCACTTTTCCTCTTTATGTTCAACTATGTATTTTGTGCAAGTTAGTTCTGTCTTCCGAGAATCTAGGAAGATTAGAGTTTTTTGATTTATCTTGGTGTAACTTAGAAATACCATGATGTGAACCAAACATTCTTGCAAAGTTCAAAAACTCATCAGTAAGTATTCTTTTTGAAAAAGGCACGAAAAGATATTATGTGCCATGGAATAAATCCAAGATACTTGGTTTCTTTATTATGCTTGTACCTGTGTGGATTACAAAGTCTTGTTTGTATGACAATAGAAAGGGACATTACATAAATCTAGGCACGAGGCAAATTAGGCAATCTACTCCCTCTAAATATACTTTTTAAACAGTCATTATTTTCCAGTTCCTCTGCAAGTGATGCTTCTTTTTTTAATGGTAACGTAGACACATTTGGAAAAGTAAATGGGGTTGACATAAGAAGAGTGAAGAAAGAACTTATATTAATGTTTTCTTCTTTGAAAAAGAACACTCCTACAGAAGCCATAAGAAATATTTTTCTGGTGTGTAGATCCCAGTTCTATGAGCCCAAGAGCTGGTCCTGACCTTCCTCACTAATGCTGCTGTGGAGGGCTGTGTTCCTGCATAAGCTACAGCATTAGGCTTTACAAAAGCCTGGGGTTTTGCCAGCATGCAGAGGTGTCATTGCATCTCCCTGCTTCATATTAACTCGTGTTATCATGGAAATTATTGCTTGAGTTTTGTTTTCTTTCATCACCCAGTGCCTAGAATAGCTCCTGGCACTACAGAAATAAGTGTTGAATTAATGAGATGATGAGGCAATGTACCAAATCAACAGGAAGGTATGTGACTGTTGTGTGAAACTTCACAGCAGGCTACTGAGATGCTTTCCAAGGCCTGGCTTCCACGTCCTACTGTGGCTCCCCACTTCTCTCCACCCCAAGGCAAAGTGCTCCCCCGTGTTCTTGCCCTTTTTCCGTCTGCATTAAGGTTCTTAGTTGCAAGCAGATAAACAAACATACTGAATAATTTAAGCAGAAAATAAACATATTGAATGACTACTGGGTAATTTACAATCTTGCCAAAACCTGCTACTGGTGATTTGAATCTTTGAAATGGGCCATAGATCAAATGAGTGCACTTAATTTTCTACAGGATACTAACACCATTCCTTTTAAAGGCTCTTTCATAGAGATCTGCATATTTATTCTAAGGTAGCAGGGTATTGTTGGGAGAAAGGAAAGGAATTTGTTGTATGATAAGCTTTAGCAGAAAGGAGTTCCTGGAGGAACCAGAGCAGAATTTTGATGGGAGAAAGAAGGGGTGGGAACAAAGGAGGGACAAGAGGCCGGTGATCAGCCGGAGTGCCCGTGAGGACCCAGAGACCAGGCGCCGGCCTCTGAGGGAGGCCCGCACACCTGGGGCATTCTGTGGTGTCACCGCGCTTACATCTGGCAAGCTAAAACAGACTAACGGGGCAGTAAAACCAGTTTCACCTTTTCGTTAGAAAAGTGGAAGCATGATACAGTTTTCCTTCCCATCCCTTTCCCACCCCTGCACTTGCTGTTTTATTTTTCTTTTGGTTTGACTCAACTGTTGCTAGGAAGAATTAACTTTTCCCCCCAGATTTCCATCTTTATTCTACTTCGGATGTCTCAGTTACACTTGGCTTCATCTTTGGATTGTAAAACCAAAACAACGTAAGAAACTTTTTAAAACCTGTTAGGTAATGTTTTTGTTTTTAAATAGTAAAAGTAAGTATAGATGGTTACTGTATTTTTTTAAAAGTCAAGTGAAGGGCTGGAGACACAGCTCAACATGACGGTGCTCGCCTAGTTTGTGCAAGGCGCTGAGTTCCGAAGCCAGCACCAAAAACACTTTTAATCGAGTCATATAGACAACGAAGAGTCTAGAATGATTAATAAAACCCCCTCCCCCCTCCACTCAGTTCCGCGCCCAGTTAATTCCTCAGAAGGGTTTCTTTGCATGATCAAAGTTTAGAATCCACAGTATTTCAAATTAAAGTGCAGCAAAATAGAAGTGTTTTCCAAACTAACTCCCCCCCCCAGGAGAGCGTAGATACACACTGTCAACCTTTCTCCTATGTGTCTGCATCTGCAGGTTAGGAAGCAAGAAAACGCTGGGTGTGGCGGCACTTGGGAGGCTGAGACAGGAAGATCACGGATTTGACGACAGCCTAGGCTACCTCAAATAGTGACTTCAAGGACAGTGTGAACTACACCGTCTGTAATCCCATCACTCTGAGAGGCTGAGGCGGGAGGATTGCAAATTTTAGTCCAGCCCAGGCAATCTGGCAATTTAGTGAGACCTATCAATCCGTCAATCATCCAATCCACGGGTTGAGGATAATAGTTCAACAATGAGAGTCCCAGTTTCGCTCCCCAGCCCTGGAAAGAAGGCGGATTAGAAGGAGAAGAGGAAGAGAGGAGAGAAGGTGGAGAAGGCAGGAGGGGGGGGGGGGGGGGGGGGGGGGGGGAAAGCCCCAGAATCCAGTAAGTCTCCTGCACTTCACTCAGAGCTCAGGGACTCAGTGTGCTGGGGACAGAGCAGCGCACCTAAGAGCGGGAGGAGGACTAACCTAGCCCTTGCTCTCACCTTTGCAGCCCCGTCATGGGCGTCTGAGCCACTCAGAGGACCCTCAGAAATGTCTGTCCCCGGTCGCGACACGCAGACAATGAGTGCCGTCCCTTCCTCCCCTCTTAGGAAGAAGACAAGCCTATGCTCTCCGTGTTCAACGCTGTGACGCAAGAGGTGATGCCTATAATCGGGAACGCATCCCTTCTCGGTAAAAAGGTGTCTGACCTGAGAACACTGGTTACTCTGAGATGTTGCTTTCCTGTGAGCGTCTACTGTCTGCGGACCCCAAAGGGACAGGAGATGTACGACTGCAACCGGCTCGGGGACTACCACCCCGACGTGGGTACTGTCTGCTGCCCTGGGCACCGGAAACTATTCAGCACCAGGGGCCTTTGATACCAGGTTTTGCAGTCTGTTGTGAGAAAACAGAAATCTACATTTTAAATGCAGTCAGTTAACTTTATTCGCTTATTTATTTTAAAATGTTTAATACACTTACATGGTCTAAAATATCAGAAGCAGGGAGGTAGAGATAAGTCACCCTGTCTTCCCCCCTCCAAGCACTCAGTTCCCTCTTTGAAGCCAACTCCCCGTGGTAGGAAGATTTAGAAGCAAAAGCATTTCCAAATGAAAACACAACAAAGGGAGAGTTGTTCTATAAGGACAGCACGGAGGTAAATTTTCAGCACTGCTCTTGTGTCTGGTTCTGCAGACTAAGATACAAAAAAGATCTCATAGCCTGGCCAAGACTTGTTCTGAGAGCAGGACTTTTTAATATTCTCAGGATAGAAGAGCAAAGGTCAGACTACGGCTCTTTCAAATTACATTTCAATGAGATATAGAAGTAAGTTTAACTACATACTCTTTTCCCTCTTTTAATGCAAGTGATAGTATATAATATACATTATAAACTCAACTTAGCACAATCTCATTTTTAAAGTTGCCAGTTAGTATAAAACAATTTCATCTATGGTACCGGAGACTGAGCTCTGGCCCTTCCCAATGAGCTACATCCCCAGCAGTTTTTAAAATTTTGAGATAGTTTCTGCAAACCACTCAGTTGCTCAGGCTGGGCTTGAACTTGTGATTTTCCTGCCTCAGCCTCCAGAGTGCTGGGAATACTGTGTGCACCATCGTGGCTGGCTAAACAGTACCGTTAACCATGTGACACCAGTCATGTGCAGGATAAAAAGTCACCTTAGTAGACAGGCACGTACCCCAGTGGCCAGAGTAGAGCAGCGGTGCCGCAGGAAGCAGGGCTGAGGGCAGAGTGAGGAGGTGACGCAGTGCAGGCCGATGCGTCCTAGAACAGGAGCCTTGTCAGAGAGAGTGAATCCGGCAGTGAGTGGTGTGAGAGACAGCAAGGACTGAGGAGAGAACAGAGCAGGCCAGGATGTTCGCCAGAACCTCAGCATTGACTAATTCCACCGAAAACAGAAGAGACAAATAGGAGAAATGCAGGGAAAACAAGAAGAAAGTCACGCTGGATCACACAGTGCTAAGGAAACTGGGAAAAAGAAATGTGCTGTGGATCCCAAACCCTAAATATGTGGAAATTCAGAGAGTGCTGCAGGAAGTTACTCAGCTGGTCCATGTCGGTTCCGGCCTTGAAATCGGGGTGGGTTCCAGCGTACTTCTACCAGGCCGCTGGAGACCTCCTGTGCCATTTTAATTCCCTTTATTGGTAAGAAAACTGAGGCTCGGAGAAGCTAAGCAGCCTGATCAAGATCGTGCTGCCAGTAAACAGCAGTCGCGCCAACAAGTGGCTTCTTTCAAGCGAGTCACTTTGCCATACTAGTGTGCCTTTACTGACTCCCCTTAGTTCTGATCAATGCACTATTTTGTTTCCCCTGACCAGGAAAGTCAAACCCAAGAAATTGGCTCCCATATTTAGGAATAAAAGTCCTAACTCAAAAGAGGAAAAAAATAAAAGAAAAAGCCTAAATCAGATAGGTAGATACAGATCCCCAGGAGTATGAACGAGGAATTCAGAAAGTTGGGGACCAGAGAACACCTAGGGAAAGGGGGGACAGTGGCCTGGCAAGTGCTTTTGCTCCGTCCCTTTTCTGGTGTGGCCCGGTGTTGGGAGGGGTTTGCAAGCAGAGAGGAGGAAAATGCAAATTCAGAAAGCTCCTACAATTTTGTTGTCCCTGTTTTTAAAAGTCAAAACTAAAGAATAGAAAATTTTAAGGTCCAGGAGCCCTGAAATTTAAGTCTCATTTGTTTTACTCTTTTTCAGTGATAAGGTTAGGCTATATTTTCTGGGGCAAAAGAGCATTTTCCAAGTAAATTTCCATTTTGCAACAGAATTCCTAAGCTTCTGACAGCACTGAGCATGTGAGGAATAGTCAGCGTGGCAGAGCATGCCTGTAATCCCAGCACCCTGGAGGCTGTATCTGGGGACTTCAAAGCCATCCCAGGCGAGATAGTAAGTTCAAGAGCAGCGTGAACTGCATACTGAGACCTTGTCGCAAAGAAAAAAAAAAGAGACAAATAAGGTGTTACAAACTAATAAGGATGAAAGATTAGCTAATAAATGATACCTGAACTTATTTAAAAGTTATCTAAATATTCCAAAAGTGGGCCTTACAAGAAAGCCATTGATTGTTGTCTTCCTTCTTTAAAAAATTAGGGCTGCTTTATTACAAGAAACTGAATTAACAGGTATAACACCTACAGTGACTGAAAGACAGATAATTGAAGTGGAATAAAATACAGGGCTGCCGGGAGTGCCCTCCACTGTTAAGGAGGACTGTTAGGGCTAACTGAGACCCTGTAGCTAGGGAAGAACAGACGGGCCGGAGGAGCCCACCAGTGGACCCCCAGCAGAGGGGAGGCAGCCTTGAACACATCCTGTTGGTGGGGGTGCCAGAGTGGACCGGTCAGTCTAAAATGGACAGCTGGTAAAGCCAAGTCAGCAAGAACAGAAAAGGGCTCACAGGTTCATAACGTAGGGTTGGGTCACAGCAAACCAAGGCTGTGTGAATGCCAAGGTTGCCATAGAACTGGAACCGTGAGAAAGCAGAGTCAGGCTGAGAGCAGGGAGGGTGAAGTCATAGCAAGAGACACAGGGAATGAGGTCCTGGACCCATGTGAGGGAAGAAAACTGGCTCAACTTGGGAAGAGCCTTGGTTCCTGTCGTGGTTTGTATCTAGATGTTCCCCAAACCTCATGGGATCATAGGTGATTTGATCAGGGGGCTTAGGGCTGACTTGCTGTGAGGACGTGGAGCCTGGGTGAAGGAGGGAGGTCACTAGGGGTGGATTCTGAAGGTTGTATCTCCCGTCCTGGCTTCTCCTTTGACAGTCTGTGCACCCTGTCTACCACACCATGAGCAGCTCACCTTTGCTATGCCCCTCCACCACGCCATCCTGCCTTGGAGCCGGGTGACTGTGGACTGAAACCTCTACAAACTGTGGGCCAAAATAAGCCTCTCCTCCTTTATTCGTGGGTATTGGGTATTGTGTCTTAGTGATAAGTAATTATAATAGTTCTTTATACAGACCAGATCGAATCACTGTCTTCCTATATAGTAAATCTCATTCTCTTGAGGGACCTTTTGCAACCCAAGGGCATAAGTAAAACAGAGCCCACAATGCTGCATGAGACCTGATGCATGGACTCAAAGGGTACTTTATTGGTATTTGCAAACTGGTGATTCTAGAGCAGAAATGTAGGTTCAGTGACAAAGAGTTCCAAAGTGTATGTGGAAGCCAGAGAGAAAGCACCTTAACTTAGCTGGAGAGGAAAGGGGTGGTTATAGCCAAGGAAAACTCTCTGGAGGATGTGATGACAGGGTTGCATCATAAGTTGTTAGTGAGAAAGGGGGCCAAAGAATTCAGAATTGGCACCAGGAGAGAAGCTGCAAAGACCAGAAAGAGCCTGTGTGTGCAGAAGTGCGGGTCTGCCCGCTGGGCTGGGAGGGCAGTACTAAACCATAGGAACTTGGGCGAGGGCAGAACTTCACTCAACCATACCATATTTGGTGAGTCTCACCATGAGCCAGGCACCACTAGAGAAAGCAAGCAGAGTGTCAATGTCCCTATTCTCTTGAAACATGCATTTCATGAGGAAGCCAAGCACCTTGTAGAAAACAGAAGAATATTTAGTTTTAAACAGAGATCAGAACTATGGAGTAGGAAGATCTGAGCAATACAAATTAATATAGTAAAATAGGAGGAAGATATCTTAGATAGTTGGTCAGAAAGGGGGGGTGACATTTAAACAGAGACCTGCAAAAAAGAGAGAGGGAGAGTACTGAGAGATCTGCAAAGTAGATTTAGTTGAGAGATCATCTATGTCTAAAATAGAGTGGCCGGGCATGGTGGAACATGCCTGTAATCCCAGCACTCGGGAAGCTGAGGCAGGAGGATCATCTGAAGTTTGAGACCAACCTGCACTACAAAGTCAGCCCAAGGCCAGCCTGAACTGCATTGCAAGACCCTGTCTCAAAAAGACAAAAAAAACCCACTAAAACTAAAATAAAATAGTGGGCCAGGCATGGTAGTGCACACTTATAATCTCAGCACTTAGGAGGCTGAGACAGGAGGATTGTTGTGAAATTGAAATCAGCCTGGCGTATAAAGTGAGCTCAAGGCCAGCCTGAACTGCATAGGGAGACCCTGTCTCAGAAAGACAATAAATAAATAAATAAATAAATAAATAAATAAAGTAAACTAGGGTGGGGGGATAGTGAAGCAGGCAAGCAAGCAAAGTTCTTCAATATTTATGAGACAAACTTGTCAGACATAGTTGTTTAGATGTAGGGCAGGAAAAAGCAGGAAGGATGAAAAGTATCTCCAAGGCGTAGGGTATAAAAAATACAAAAAAGATCCAAAATTCTGGGAGTTTCTCACTTAGGTTGTAAGAAAAACAGAAGGTCAGTAGGAGTGAAAGGTGACAAGCTGTCGTTTGGGCTGTGCTGCAGCACGGCCCGCAATGTAACGCCCCCTGCAGGAGAGTCTGGAGCTGGCGTGGGGTCCTGTGCTTGAGACCGCACTGGGAAGTGAGCAGCACATGGGTGGTCCGTGGAGCCATTAGCGCCACTGAGGTTGTCAGTGAATCAGCCACAAAGTATTTAGTGAGCATTATCAAGGCCCAGGCTGTGAGGCGAGTACTGGGGGAACTCTCTTCCTCTTAACGCGTGCATGAAAGAGTCCAAACCAGATGATTTCAAGCACTGATGCGAGGGTCAGTGAAGAAGTTAAAAAAAGGGTAAGGAAGGGGAGGACGTCACGGTGGCAGATTGTTCTAGCAACAGTAGCCAAGCAAGATCCTCTGTGAGGATACGATGCTTGGGTTAAAAGCTGAACAGCAAGGACTCAGCCTTGGGAAAGTGTGGACAAAGGGCTTTTCAAGAGAAAGAAATCATTAACTGTTAGGTTCTAAGGTAGGAGTGGACTTGGTATGTTGGGAGGACGGGTGAAAGGTCAAGCTGGCTGGCACACAGTGCGTGAGGCAGAGTGGAGGAGATGGAAGACTTGGGGATGGCAAGAGAAGGAGGAGTTTGGGTTTCCTGGCAAGGGAAGGCAACGATCAGAAAGGGAGATGATCAGAAGGCTGGGGAAGACCCTGGAAAAAGCCAGCCTGAAGGATGAAGGGAGTGGTATTGCAGAAACCAGGCAAGAGTAGACTTTTGACAAGCTGGTGATAAATTCTCCACCAGCAGTGGTCGTCAAACAGAGCAGCCCCTCTTCCACACAGGACAGAATAAGTCGATTAGCTGCAAAGCATCACTCAGGCCCACCACAGTTGACTCTAATCTAAGGACCCAAGACCACTTGCCTGCCAGTTTGCTTAGTTGAGCTTCCAATACAATGACTTAAGTTTACATGGTCACGTACATTTCAGCACTGAATCAATGTCCCCAGGACTGTTCCAAAATAGCTGAAAAATACATTTCAGCATGAAATACACTCACTGAAGAGGGGATAAATGGAAGTCACAGAAGGTAGGTGGCTTTTCTAAGCTCAGGAACCCTGAAATAAACAGACCAGCCCTCCACCCTCTTCACCGCGCATCTGGCTTAGGCTTCAGTTAGGAAAAACGGTCATGAGATGTTTTATGGCTTACCAGACCACAGTGATGAGACTAGAACCCTAAACTACTTCTCTTAACCCACAGGTACGACACTTCATTTGGACGTCTGGGATGGATGGAAGGAATTTCTGATGGGCTGTCTCCTTGGGCAAAAACTTAACGTCCAACGATATCTATCAAAAGAAGGCCCAGTACTCAGGTATGGGAGATAAAGCAAATTTTGCATTAATTTAAGTAATCTCTTACTAAACTTCTATCAGGCCTGGAGACTCCGTTTGCTCTAGAGCTGGGCTGCAGCTCATGCCAGGTCCACTTGCATGAACAAACAGCTGAGATATTTACTGGAGCAGGGCACCAAGGATGCCATCGGGGCCAACCGCCCTTTGCTTATGGGTTATAATTCAGGTACATTTCCCTCTGGAAATAATAACTGAAGAAGGGACTTCAGTTGGTTCGGGATATCAGACTGTCAAAAACACCTTTGAGCCTGTCAGAATAAGTATCTTGCTGCTCCGCTCAGACATTCCTAAAAAGCACTTGCCAGTTGATTACCTGAAAACATTGGCCATCTCTGCCTAAGTTCACAAACAATTTTTTAAAACTGTACTTCCTTATGCCTTCAGCCTTGTGTTGTACGTGGTGTGTGACAGGTGTGGTACTGGAGGGAGACAGCGCAGAGGGGCGGGTGAGCCTTCTAACTCCAGCCAGCAGCATCCCAAATGCCTAGTTGACCTTTGGGTTTTTACCCAATGGTATTTTGGAACAGTGCCCCCTTGCAGGTAATTTAATCAAGTTTTACAAAACCCCAGACACCACCAGGAGCTCTAAGGACTCTAAGATGGACTGGTATCAGGTGGATGGTAGGAAGAAGGAAAAAAAAATGTTCCAAAACGGTGGATATAGAAGCCCAGAGTTAAGAGAATGTAGCTTCAAGGACTGAAAGACATGCCATCAGGGTTGTAGAATGAGAGGACGTCAGTGGTCAGAAGCTGGAAAGACAACTGCGGAGAGCAGTTCTTGCGGACCAGTGGAGCAACTAAAAGGGTCTGGCCTTTGTCTTTCAAGTGTTGAGGAGACACTGGAGCAAGGGAAGGATGAAGATGGGATCTGCATTAAGGACATAGCTCTGACGTCAGCACGAGCGAGGGAAGCAGACAGGGAGGCTGACAGGAGATGGTGGCAACCTGAATTAGGTCTATGGCAGAGGTGGGGCTAAGAGGACAAATAAAATGACGTATTTGGGAGGCAGAGTCAACCACTGTAGGTAACAGATTAGATTAGATAAGGAAGAGAGGAGAGAGAGAGGGGCAGAGAGACAGGGAAGATAACGGAGTGAATACCAGATCTACCTGACCAAGAGGAGCACCCCAGAAAAGCATAAAGTTTGGGGAAGAAGATGAACTCCGTTCAAACCGTCCATGTTTAAAGGAAAGATGTGGCCTGAGAGCTCAGTATCACTAGGAGAACGATAATTAGCCAGCTGCCCAGAAGCCTCAGGAGAGGACTCTTGATCCCTGATCGATCAAACGCAGAAAGGCTGACCTTCACTAATGAATTTCAAAAGAAACTGATGTGAGACCTAGAAGCTAGTTTAATGATTTGTGGTTCAAATTAATTATAATGTGCAACATGGCCCCAGATACCTACACGCTCTAGGAAAAGCGTCTTCTCCAAGCAGGGAGCCACACGGGAAGCCGCACTGCTGTACCAGTCGGTGTGGGTGGTGCTGCACCAGCTTTCCCCACCTTTCCTGGAGAGCAGCTGGGTGGACCCTATGGGAGTTTGCCTCCCCACGATCAGGTTTTGACCAGGAAGCTCACTGCAACACCAGGACAATGAAAGGCGAAAGAAGTAGGTTAGGAGGGAGCAGGCGCTAGACGACGAGGGTCCTCGGAGGCCAAGCAAAGGACTGTGGTTTTTTGCTTTTGAGACAGGGTTACTCTATGTAGTTCAGGCTGCCCTGGACTCATTATGTAGCCCAGGCTGGCCTCAAACTCGCAACAATCCTCCTGCCTCAGCCTCCTGAGTGCTGAAATTACAGGTGTGCACCACCACGCCCAGCAGAAGTATGAATTTAATTATCGTGGGAAGCTCTCGGAGGGTGTGAGACAGAGGATAAGCATTTGTGGAAATGAGAGGAGCCAGGGACATGAAGAGACGATGACCTAGCAGGTGTGAAGTAGGAGGGAGTGGTTTAGATCTGAATAAGAGTCAAGATCCGAGAAGCCAAAGCACAAGGACTGCCAGGAAAGACAAAACAAATATATGTCAAACTCTCAAGTTTCTAAAATGTGTGCAATTGTTTCCAATAATTTCCTATATAATAGAAAGCTTGGCATATTCCCTAAGCATTTGATTCTTATAAGAATGATAGCCACTCCAAGGAAACCAGTTAGAATTGTTTACATGTGCACAGTAGAATAAAGTGCTTAAGCAGCACCTGTGCACTGTAGTCTCTACATGGATATAAATCTCTTTGACAAACACTATAAAGGTAAAAGTTAGGGAGAAATGAACAATTCAGCTGTTATGTTTCGAGAAAATCTAGTGTAACTCCTCCTGTCTGTTTGCTGACTTACTAACCCTTCCCCCACATCCCTGTTCCCCTTGTTCAGGTATCAGAAAAGGGTAGCCCTGTACATCGCTGCCTTTTACGGCCACATTGAACTCACCCAATGGGCCCTGAAGCAGGGCATGCAGCCACACGAGGCGGTTGGCGCTCACCCCTATCGAGCATGGTGCCGTGAAGCCTTTCATGCAGATGTCGCTAAATGTCCCATTCATGCGGCTGCAGAAGCCGGCCAGCTGTTGATTCTGAAGGCCTTTGTCAACTGTAGCGTTCTGTGCCTGGAGTGTAAAAATGCAGCGGGACAAACTCCTCTGACCATCGCCTTCAAACACAAGCATAAAGACTGTGTATTATATTTGTTGAGTAAAATGTGGTCCACAGTTTCTTTTCTGAAAATTTCAGTCCCAATGAGGATTTATATTAAGATAAAACAGTGGCTCCTCAGAGCTCAGAGTCACAGCCTTCAGAAAGGCCAGCTTTGCAAATAGGGTCTTTGGGGCAAAAGTTGGAGATACTGTGATGGTGGATGGTTTCACTACACCACAAATGACCTCCAAGAGCTGGCATACGTCTGGGAACCAGGACTCACAAAGTGTCGTGAGCAAGCTACCACCTCTCAAGGCACACACTTCAAGCAAGAAACCTGTTGATTCTTTGACGATTTCACAGAGGGACACTAGGGAACAGGTCCTCACACTTCCTCCACTAGCAGAGGCAAGTAAGTTCTCTGACTTACAAAGACATCAACAATATAAAAAAGAAATTACTGCCACTGCTGGGAGAAAAGAAAGGCTTGTGAAAAATAAGTATCTCCCCGAAGTTCCCCTCCCTCCAGTTTCAAGAGTGGGATGTTCACACCCGTCACTTTACTGTGCAACAGCCAGTGCTGACTTCTTACTAAGGTCCTCCCTGGACTCCTTCTCAAAGCACAGCGGGAGGACTCCAAGGGAGAATGCAATCTACTGCTTAGCCGTGGCAAGGTAGTGTTCTTTCCTCTCTCCTTGTCTCTCCCTCTCTCACTATTGTTTATTATTATTACTGTTCTTTTGGTTTTTGAAATAAGGTCTCACTGTGGTTCATAGCCGGTCTTGAACTCACTATGTTCCCCAGGCTGGCCTCAAACTTGCAGAGATCCTCCTGCCTCAGCATCTTGAATGCTGGGAACACAGGCATGTGCCACCACACCCAGCCAATGTTTTCTGTTTAACAAACACTGGCAAACCTCTAATAAGACAGGCCTAGGGCAGAGATGATTTCTGAAGCCCTACCAGGCAAATAGAGCAAGTTTTTCAGACGTATCCGTACCCAGCATCAAGGACCTCAGTGTAGCTTAATTATCTGGGAAAAAGTAACCTGATGCACGGATCAGACCAATCTGTGTGGCAATTTTCTCCTCAGGCTTTCAGGAAGAAAAGAGAATCTTGTAAACAATGACATCAGTTAGTTCCATCGCTCTGCTAATTTACTTTCTGAACCTACTAAAAATTTGTTAACTACTGTCATAACTA
>PVLD010016306.1:0-17026 GCA_004027595.1 Dinomys branickii | reverse complement strand
AACAGGTAAATTTTGTTCATTAGCTTTCACCGCAAACAGAAAACTGAGATTAGATTAGGTCTTATTCATTACCTAAGAAGTATTATTAGCTTAGAGAAGTACCGATTGAGGAGTAGCTTTTCCTCCTACTCCGTAAAATGAGGAAGAAAGAAAAACTAAGGTTCGACTGTTTTACTTGCCTTTTAGTCTTTTAGTTCAGTTCCTCTATTTCCTTTCGGTTGTCGCCATCTAGTGGTGAAAGGAATTTGCGCTGTTAAATGCAAAATTTAGCATCCAGTGCAAAGAGGCTAACAGGAGGTGAAGACACCGCTTAACAGCATTAATGCTTCAGTCTTCGTAATTTGGGGACAACTGGGACTGAAATTAATAAAAAATCTAAAATTCTAGAGAACTACTATGAAAATGATTAATCAAAATTGTAAGCCAGTTGTGGTGGTTACATCTATAATCCTAGCTAGCACCTGGACGGCTTGAGGCAGGAAGATCTTAAATTTGAACCTGGTATTTGTAGCAAGTGCATGGCCACCCTGAAATACATAGTGAAACCTTGTCTCAAAAAAGTTATATAGTTCATTTTAAAGTCAAGTTATAAACACAAGAAAGGAAATCTGATTTGTGACGACAGACACGTTTAAAATCAGTTTATTTTGCAAACGTACAATAAGTGCTGGGATGGCCCAGGGCAGTGATCCACCGGATGGAAACACGGAAAAGTACATTTTTGTTTCTTTTCGAGGTGGTGGGGGTCAAATCCAGTCTTAGGCTCTGCCACTGAGCTATATCCTCAACCCAAAAGTAAGTGTTTTAAAAGTATAGTTTCAGATGAGAAAGGCCTTCAGTGTCTATTGTGCGGAGTGCTTCTTGGAAGGGTTATAAAATGTACAGTAAAATGCATAAGAAATACTAATAGCAGGTGGACAGCTTACTGAGTTTTCACATTTGCATATATAATATCTGGGTAACCACCGCTGGGTCAGGTATAAACTATTTCTAGTACACGCCACAAAATTTTCCTTATGGCCCCTGCCAATCTCTCCAAGGGATCGCTCTCTCTTGCTACAGTGTAGCTGAAAACTAACCTTCCTTACTGCTTAGCATCTGATTCCAGTGAGCATTATGTGACCTAGAGGTCCGATTTAGTGAAGGTTCAAGTGTAAGGTATTGGCCAGGCAGCTGGAGCACTGAACTGGACTGAGAGTAGACAGTTATCCCAAATAATGACGCTAGTGGGTGGTTGGGCTCCAGACAAAAGTACAGCTTTGTGCTTTGTTTTAAAATGAAGGCGTAGCTTGTATCTTTTGTTCACTTTTTGCATTCCTAGTGCCCGTAATAGTGCCTGACACATAGGAAACGCTCAATGAACAGTTTTTGCCTCAATGCAGATGAGTTAGGGTTTGAATGCCAGGGAAAGAATGAGGTGATTTCTGGGCTGAGGAGGAGCGAGGGTGCACGTCAGGGTGGACAGGATACTTAAGATCAACTCAGGTGAGACATGGAAGGGTACACAAAGGGCCCGGAGTAATCTGAAGGCTTAAGAGCTGATTTCATGAGCAGCACAGATGGGTGAACTGACATGCGAAGCCCCGGGGAGACGCACCTACAGGGGCAAAGCCGGAAGTTAATCCAGAAGGAAGAAGCTGAAGCAGGATGCATGGATCTAGTTCAGATGTCTGAAACACGAAGGTGTTGTGCAGGGCTGCTCCTAACAGCTTGAGTGGAAGCCCTTAAAATGTCTACAAGACTTTGCCAAAAGACAGTGGTGATGACGCAGGAAGGAACGCAGACAGAGACAGGAACGTCATCACAGGCAGCGCTTGGCGGGCGGGAGCTGTCGTTTTCAAGAGAATAAGAGGATTTGCAAAAAAGAATTTTAGTGGATGGGGAAAAGTTGGTTGGCGAGGAGACTGGCCGGGTACATTTCACCTTCATTAAGAAACATCTTCATGTCCCAGCAGAGAGTTTACTTCTTGCTTTGTTTTCCATGAGGTATAAGTTAGATATTTTTTTTATAAGCTAAGTCATTTAAACAAGATTTTCTCAATAAAAATTTCTAATGGAGAACAAGTGGTTACAGTGTACGATGTATAGGAAAGATAGAAAAAGTTTCAAGGCAGAAAATTTTACCAGCTATTAATAGGTTTTCTGTTTCTAGTTGTAGGCTCTAAATTTCTAGTGTTGATTGGGGAACACATCATTCCCACAGCAGCAAAAAGGATTGGTTTTAAAAAGAATCTTGTTTCTATTTCACGCTGTACCCACGTAACAAGACAAACTGGCGACCTGAATGTTTCCACCTTTTCAGCTCTGAACAGGAGTAAGACCAACCCCCGCCCCCGCCCCGTGTCTTATTTTCTTCCAGCGCCTTTAAAGAGAAACGATGGCTGCAACAGTTGGAAATAGCAAGAGCCCTTGCCAGAAAGAGCGTTTCTCACCTGACCGCCCGGGGAGGTCTGACGGGACGCGAAAGCCTTCCAGAAACTACGCTCTGAAGAGTCACGTGACTTTATTCTGTACAAAGACCTGTTCGAATAACCTCCGGCTGTAATGTTAATATTTCTAATGCCGTCAGCTCCAATGCTGGCCGTTCTAGTGCTACGACTCCGACAGGATATTTAATGCTTAACGTCATGTTGTCTTCGATTGCATCGTCGCCAGGGAAAACGTAGGGTGCGTTTATTAAAGGTAGTCTGAGGAAAATTCGTAAGAAACTGAGGATAAATAGCTGATGACGGGCTAGGGTAGAGGATGAGAAACAAGGGTGAAGGAATCGCTGCTGTTTTTCTAGATTTGTTTTTAATGATTTGGGGTTAAGTCGTACAAATGTAGAATGCAATGGAAAAATAAATATTTAAAATCCTATGTAAGAAAGTTGCAAGGAGAATTACAAACGCCATCCACAGGTTATGACTGTCTCAACATATTTTTAATTTCTGCTGAAACATGGTTTTCTATTTTTTAAATGGAGGTACAGTTTACATACAATAGATTCCATAGACCCTAAATGTAATCGTCAGCGAGCTTAACAAACATATATTTGTATTAATAACACCTAAAATAAGATGTACAATTCTTTGGTTATCCCCAGGAAGTTTCTTCAAGCTCCTGAATCAATCACAAAACCTATAGGCAAATGTTATTCTGATTCTGTCACCACAGGTAAGATTTGAAAGTCACTTGTTCAAAACTGTATCTAGACTATTTTGGCATGCTTGATGTTTTTGATCATTTACATTGTTGCATGTGTTGGCAATGCCTTTTCATTACTGACTAGAATTCTATTGTGTGAATAACCATATATTATCTTTTAACTCTATGGGCATTTAGATTGTTTCCATTTTTGACATTATATAAATAAAGCTTTTACAAACACAAAAAATTCTTTAAAATTATTTCTATGGATAAGTTTTCATTAACTTTGTTCAAATCCCTAGGAATGGAATTGTTAGGTACCAGGGTTAATGTATGTTTGACATCATGAGAATCTGCTTAACCATCATCCAGAGTGATTTTACCATTGCTCGTTTCCATTCGTGATACTCAAAAGGGCAGAGTAGTGAGCTCAGCGGTACAGCACTTGTTTAACATACATAAGGCCCTGGGTTTGACCTCCAGAACTAAGGTGGGAAATGTTCTGGCTACCTTCTATGCTTCACTAACTTTTACTGTCTTCAGTGTTTTTAAAATTTTTAATCATGGTAGTGCAGTGCTGGTGAACGTTTTAGAGCTTTCAGTGACGTAAACAGCTCCTTATCGCATGTGTGCTGTAGGTTCACCGCACTGTTGTTGCATATCACTGTGGTTGTAATTTGCATTTCCTTGACAACTGTGATAATGTGGTCCAGTTATGTATCGCCTTTTGTGAAGGGCAAAGTTTTGCTTATTTTAAAAACTGAGGTATTTTAATTATTGGGGAGTTTTGGAGGTTTTTATGTATTCATGATAGAAATTCACCATACGATATTTGCATTATGCATATTTTTCCCAGTCTCCAGCTAATTTTTCACTTACTAGTGGTATCTTTTGGTAAACGAAATATTTTACTTTATGTCTCTGTGTGTTTATGTGAGTAAAATAATACATATATCTTCACCTCAAATGAGCCTGACATTAGCAAAAACAGAATAAATAACTTCTGGGGGTTGAGTGACAACCTGGGTACAGCAAGAAGAGAAAAGCAAAGTTTAAGTGGTTTCCCATACCACACATTTTCTTTAAGTCAGCTGGCCAGCAGTCACAGTTTTCCAACCATCAGGAACAGAAATTTTGGCTCCAAGGCACATGGAAAACCACTTAAGACATGAAAATTGAGAATCTCCATCAAAGAAGGAAAACAGTCAAAGAAGTCTCCTTCCAACAAAACCGAGGTAGCACTGATTTCTCTGAATTCAATGCATAAGTGGATCTCAGCACAGTGTGTTTTAAATAAATTAATAAAAATAAAACTACTCACTTGACAGGTGCAACATGTTGACAGATAAATTCAACATGAAATACAACAGGTCAAGGACAGAATGAACAAGAGGTAATGGGAAATAAGGGTTTTGAGAAAATTGGCTTTAAAGGGGGGGTCCTCACCAGATTGTAAATACTCTTGACAGGCCTTGGCTCTCCAAGAGCTCTAAATTGTCTGGAAGTTAATAGACTCTGGTTAATGGTTAATACAACTATTCAACTCTGTGGAAAGCTTTAAAAATAATCATTACTACCTAAAGTCACTCATGTAAACACACAATACGAACCTGCTCTGAAAAAACAATGTGTAAGACTGAGATCTGGCACTGTATCATTCTGTAATGTTAATTCAACCTACCAGTTCCATTCTCCCAATGGGGCCCTATACCTCACCTCTCAAATCTAAATTTGTGTAAGAAATGGCAGATGTACTCTACCTGAAGGGTTAAAGGAAAATGAATGTACAACATACAGCCAAATTAAAACACTGTGAGGGCTACCCATCCAAAGACACAAGCAAAATAACCAAGAAATGAGAATGCCTAAAACATGACCCAGGGTTTCAGAGTCTTTTCAGATACAAGGCAGGGAAAGGAGTCAAGTAAACACCTGGATCTTTAGTAAGGGGTTGGCTGTAGGAGAAATCCTTTCTGCTGCTCCTGGAATGCTCACTAGGTCTGCTCACTGGGACACAGCCTTTTGGTCCTGGGCTGAGGGAAAGTCTCCCTTCCCCTCTTTCCCGCCATTCGATTTCCCCTCTCACAAAGGTATGGAAGAGACTTGGTCAGGCCTTTTGTCACTGTAGTTTCTGTGTTAAGGCCCATCTGCTGAGCAAAGTTAAAGACCACGTTCTAAGTATCCCAGGGATGTGATTTCCAAGGGGTCTTCTGTGAAGGTTAGCCACTGGTCCAATGCAGGAGGACTGTTCCAGGTAAAGACTAGTTTCACGGGGTAATGACTATTTCCTGACACAGTAACTGCTGCCCTTCTTCAGAGTTCAGGTCACACTGAAATATAAATCAGTAGAGATCCTTAAAGTAGTGTCTTGTGTGGCTCCTGTCAAGAGCTAAGGAACTGCACAAAACCTGTCAATGCTGTCTGCACTTCATGCTTTGCAGCCATTGCAAAACTCCTTCCTAGTGAATTTGCATGTGGTAGTAGCCTGGAACCTTGAAGCCAAGAACAGTACTTGAAGTTCTGTGGCATCAACGCAGGGTACTGCAGAAGTACCATGCCTTCCTCCAAAATTGCCTCTCCTGCTCACTTTGTAGCACCTGAACAGCTGCCAGAACGATTCTGCAGGGGAGACTCTTCACTGTTACACTTGGGTGCCAGCCCAGCATCTCCCAACAATGTTGGCAACTGACAGGCCTCAGTGGCAACCTCTGCTCTCTTGGTCCCATTGACCTGGACACCCCCACCTACTTGCCACAGGGTGGCACCTATTCCTCACAGCAGCCTGCCCTTTGCCTGCTGTGTGACTTGCTGCTGGGGTCCCAGGTTACGTTCTTGCTACTCAGGGTCAAGGAGGGGTTATTGCATTTGGTAACACAATGGTCTGACTGCTAGAGCGGACTGCTCTGAATCAGATGCACTTGCTGCTGCTGGCCCATGTACCTTGACATGCTACTTGGGAGGCTGAGGCAGGAGCATCACTGTGAGTTCAAGACCTGCCTGTGACTTTAGGGCCAGCCCAAACTACACAGCCAGACCCTGTCTCAAAAAAAACCCAAATCAAAATGAAACAAAAACATAACATCATCCAAAGAAGCCAGTGAACAGCTGCTCCACAGGTTCCTGCAATCAAACCCTTTCTGAAAATGGTGACCCAGAGTCCAAACTACTTACTATCCCCATTCCCTCCCTTATATGCATCTTCTCGTCTCAAAGTTTTTTTTTATTTTAAAGACAAGAGAATGGAAACATATCAACAACCAAACAGACATAAACCAGAATAACACAAAAACAATAAAGGAAATGCAAAATTATACAGAAGATAGTAGGGAATTAATAAAGGTTGCTGTATTACATGTTATCTTCACAGTTGTTACTCAGTTATACAAATAAAGGTACATACAATTAATCAAACAATTTTCTCCTCCCTCATCTCCTTTGTTCTCCCACCCAATCAGTCATCTTCCCTCTGATAGTAACTGTACTTTTTAGTTTTATTCATTCCCTCAGGCTCTCACATTGGGAAGGTACATGGCTGTTTCAAATTATGCTGCAGCAAACATGGGTGTACACTAATTACTATAGCAGTAGGTGGAAAAGCACCCAACCTCAGACAGGGGCCCAGGCACACTATGATCAGCACCCCACTGACAGGCCCTCGAGGCCCTCAAGGGTCCAGTCAGGTCCACGGGGTTGCCTCTGCACACCACCACGCTCTGTCACAAGGCGGCATGCCTGGGGGCCCAGTCAAGTCCATGGGGTCCTCCCCACTTATTTCCAGGCTATGACCAATGTGACATGCCTAGGGGCCTGGTCAAGTCTGGGGTCACCTCCGCACACCACCAGTCTCTGCCCAAAAGTTTTTAACTTTGATAAAATATAATTTTTTTCTTATTTCCTCTCTAAGAATTCTTTGCCTACACCAAATTCATGAAGATGTTCCTTATGTTTCCTTCTAGTAGCTTTTATGTTAGCTTTTATGTTAGGTTCATAATTTATCTCAAACTCTGTGTGAAGCAGTAAGGAACAGAACTCATTTTTTCCGTTATTTACCTAATTAGTATAATATCCATTGTTGAAAATACTTTCCTTTCTCCCACTGATTACTCGGGCTCTTCTGCTGAAAACCAATTGGCAACATTCCTGTGGGCCTATTTCCAGACTTTGTGCTGCCCCACTGACCTCTGCCCTATCCCTTACCCATTCCACAGCACCCTCGGGACTGCAGTCTACTTAGTCGGTTCTTTTTTAATTTTGCTTTGACTGTGCTTGCCACTCTCTATTTTAAAAGCCTGTTGGGATTACGACTGGGCACAATGGGGAGGTAGTGCAGTCTGAAAGACAGGGGACTACTGGGAAATGCTCAGGTCCGTGGAGGACACCCTTCAGGCAGATACTGCAGTCCCGGCCACTTCTCCTCTCTTCCTGGTCATGAGGTGAGTGGTTCTGCTTCGTCACATGCATCCCACCATGATGCATCACTTCACCGCAGGCCTGCAAGCACCAGGGTCAGTGGACCACAGCTTGTCAGCCAGAACGAACTTTATCTCTGTATAAGTTGATTACCTCATGTACTTGTTACAGTGATGGGAAACTCGTCCCATTTATTTGTCTTCTTTGATTTTGCTCAGTGGTGTCTTATAAATGTAGAGATCTTAAATCTATTAAATTTTTCTGTATGTTCTATGCTTTTGATGCTATTTGTTCAGAAGACTTGAAGGTAGATTCTGGAACAACAGTCAGAGGCACCTAAGATATAAAGGTCACTTTTGAAGATACTTGTGAGTTTCTAGCTAGACAAGTGATTGGAGCACAGTGAAAGCTAATATAAAAAAGAAAATGAAAAGATGGCACTAACAACATGTTGTAGTAAGGTAGGAACTTCACTGTAAAGAAAATAAGAGGAAGGACTTCTGGGAAGATGGCGACTGGGTAAGCAGCAGAGAAAGATCCTCCTGGAGGGTTGCCACCAAGACACTGGAATATAGCAACATGAGAAAAACAGGAAGGAGAGGAATGTGTACCCTGAACCCAGGAAGGATCTGAAATGAGAATTGAAGCCCTCAGAAAGACCTCCTCTTCTGGAGGAAAGGTTCAGAGGGCCGCCATGGCACAGTCGGAGGAAGAGGAGGCAGATAAGGAGGGAGTCACCGCTCCAAACACACCCTTGGCCCACTCCCTCATTCTGGCACTCACAGCTTCAGCTTTGGAGACCATGCTCATGGCAGCCTCCTAACTCAGCCAGGGGAGAGCAGAGTTCTAAGAGCTGGTCCACGACTGGAGAGGAGAAAGCACAGTCAGGAAAAAGAGGCAATGGTGGTCAAAAGGTGTTGTCGAACCCAGTGTGAGGATGAGAAGTTACAACAGCCACTAAAATAGAATCCCCACCCTGCAGCAACCTTTCTAATCTAACCTGGAGATAAGGTGGAGTCAAAGCAACCAGTACACAGCCCACCACACCCAGCTCTATATCGGCCCCAAGGCTGTAGTCTCCTACCTCTCCACTGTGTGAGCAACTACCAGCAGAGAGCAGCAGAGAGCAGCGGCAGCGACCCCAGGGCCACAGCAATCCCCAGGGATCCAGCCAAAGAACAAACGGGAACTGGAGCACAACAGTAAGAGAGAGCTGCAGATGGAGGTGGACCACACGGCCCCATGCCCTTCTCACTCCAACACTAAGCAGGAAGCACGAGCTGAGTTACTGGGCTTCAGCTCCCACCCTGAACTCCCTCTCTGAGCACCTAGAGTCTTGGTGGCCCAAGTACTCAACACATGTCCCTGACAGCAACAGACTGAGTCTATGGGCTTCAGGACTCACCCTAAACTACTAATATGAGCACCAAGAGGGTCTCCATGCTGCTTGCATATATGAACCTTGTATGAACCCATAGCAACAAATTACACAAAAAACAGCAGTCCGAGAGTCCAAGAGATAACAACATACTCTACACAGCAGACCCAAGAAAATCCTCCAATTCTCTTCTAGAACTAATAACTGAACTTAGTCTTCACCCTGGACTCCCACAGTGAGCACAGGTGGGAGAGACCTCATTCCCTTGTGCCCAGAACCATAAGTGCGCCCAATGCCCAGCTGCAAGGGGTGAGGAATGGCAACACTGGAGGTCGGGAGGTGGGAGGAGGCGAAGACCTGGAACTAGGGTGCAGACCCGGTTCTCTTGCTGGGTGGGGACAGCCTCCAAAGAGTCATAGGTGGCCTGCAGAGAGGCACTAGTGGCCTATAAAGGGACCCCACGGGCCTTGACAGGGAACTCAGTAGCCTGAGGGGGGAGGAGGCTCCCTCCAGGCTACACGAGAACCCTGAAGACCTGGATGGAGCCTCTGGCAGCATGATGATAAAGCAGAGCCAGGCAGTCTGATTGGGGCGAACCTGTGGACTCAACCCAGCCCCTGGCAGTGCAGTGATGGGGCGGAGCCTGACGGCCCGCTGGGGGCAACCTCATAGACTTGACCCGGCCTCTGGAAGCATGGCAACAGGGCGGAGCCAGGCAGTCCACTGGGGGCAACCCTGTGGACTCGACCAGGCCCCAGCAGAGCCTCACCAGGGCAGAGCCAGGTGGTCTGCTTGGGTGACCCTGAGGACTTGACTGGACTTCCAGATGCCATGTATCGAGGCAAAGCCTAGTGGTTCACTGGGCAACTCGCCGACTCGACTGGACCCATGATGGCCTTGAGGGCTTGTCAGTGCGGGCTTGACCATAGTGAACCTGGTTCCCTGCCTACTGTCTTTGAGCATGGGTGCTTTTCCACCTCCTGCCATAGCAATTTGTATACACCCATACATGTTACAGCATAATTTGAAGCAGCCATGTCTCATCCCAAGGTGAGAATCTGAGGGAGTAAATAAACCCAAAAGTACAGTTACTATCAGAGGGAAGATGACTGATTGGGTGGTAGAACAATGAAGATGAGGGTGGAGAAAATTGATTAATTGAACGAGCCATCATCTGTATAACTGAGTAACAAATGTGAAGATAACATTATGTAATACAGCATCCAGTGCTAATTCCCTACTATCTTCTCTATAATTTTGTACTTCCTGTATTGTTTTCCTGTTATTCTGGTTTATATGGCTCCATTCTTTTGTCTTTAAAATACAAAATAATATTTAAAAAATAAAGGAGCAAAGAATGGGCAGGGCAAAATGGGGCGGGGCAGAGGTTTGAGGTGGTTGGTGACACTGTAGTTCTTAATCTGGATTAATAGGTGTACTCAACCTTACAAAATTCAACAAGGACTATAATATGCATTTATAACACAATTTTTCAAAAGTGAACCAAAAGAATGAAAAAAAATTCATGAGCTGATCAGTGCATTTGGTGCCAGCCTCAGACTCGTGACAGAGAAGCCTGTGCGAGCTGCACTGTCCTTGTGCATGTGGCCCCTTGACAGCACACTGAGCCAAACTGCAGCTCCTCAAAGGGGTGACGTTTGACGTGTTATGTGCCGTTCAAACTCAGCCAAGGAGAAGCCCCACGCAGATTCTGGAGCCGTCATTCCCAAGAAATGGAAAGGAGCACAGGAAAGCACGGGGGAAAGGAGGAGGGCAGGCTGGAGGGAGACCGATGAGCAGTGAAACTGAGAGAAGACAGCGGCTGTGAGCCCGAGCTCGCTGCCAGGATCAACTGAAAAAATATTGAGTATTTATTCTTTCTCCACCTTGGCCCTGAACATAAGATGCATAAAGTGATAGGAAGAATGTGCACATACAATGTTACAGAACTGTGAGAGACTATAATTAACTTGTGCAGGATAAGCTCGGGTACTTATTCTGCGTCTGAATCTTATGAAGTTAGGGCTGACTGCCACCCGCTCTGTCTCCCTCTCTAGGTTTACATATGTCCCGGTTTTGTTATGTTACACTGCAGCTGTGTCAGCGTCTGTCCACTTTGCTGTCATCTCCTAGAGGCCAAGCATGTTGCTTTGTTGGCCTCCATATTGCCAAGGCAGAATATGTGCTTGAACCCTTAAGGAACTGCTCAATAAATATTTGAATTAATTGAACAGATTCTGGGGTGATCACAGTGGAGCTCTAGCTGGGTGTGGTGGCACATGCCTGTAATCCCAGCACTCTCTAAACAAGTACACTCTCTTAGACCTTTGATAAACATAACCTTTGACAATCACTTTATAGAACGTTCACTTTTACCACAGTGCAAATTATCTTGGAGTGTTTTTGAATGGTTTAACATAGTGTTTAATGATAAGCCACCCAATCACTCCACAGCTCCCCTGCTCTTTGCAAGAGAAGAAAGCAGCTCCAGCCTAGCTCCCCAGGAGGGGCCAGCCCATGAAGGTCACCCTTGCCCTTCTCACCTCGCAGACTGCGAAGGCCACAGGGACCAGATGTGCTGCTGGTCAGCTACAGCGACCCGTAAACAACTGCCCAGAAAAAAGAGAAAGAAGGGGCCTTTAACCCCCCCCCCTTTGCACAGCTTGCTGCTGCTTTGGTCCGCTGCGTATCCCCACTTCTCGCTCTTCAGCTATAATAAACCCTTCTCACGTCGGATGGTCTGGTTTGGTTGGTGTGGGTCGTGGCATCCTAGATCTGGTTAATTATCCAGTCATTTAACAAACATCAGCTTCGAAGATATCAGTGGATAAAGCAATAACCACTGTTGAGACCATGTCACCTTGTCTATAGATCAGTTGTGATTGTACTATTTTTTATGCTAACTGGTGTCTGTTTGTTAATATGTTTTTGTACTTTTATTTAAAAAAAAAAAAACATCAGGCTGATCTTCCCTGAGTGTAACTCAGATTCTTGACCTTCACAACCTAGGCCTTCACACTGAGCTACATCACCAGTCCTCTGTTTACGTTTCATTTTCAGAGTCTCACTAAGTGTTTAAATTGCCCCAGCTGGGCATCAGCTTGTGATCCTCCTCCTTCAGGCCCCCAGCGTCTGAGACCACGGATGCGCCAGCACTCCCGGCCCTCCCTCTGCTATCCCTTATTCTCGCTCTCACAGCCCTTGTCCCCTCTGGAGTCCCTGAGATCACAGATGAGAAATTTCAAAGTAGTATAATATTGTATCTGTAAAGTCACTTTGACATCCTTTTTTCTTTTGAGACAGGCTCTTGCTAAGCAGTTTATCTTGAACTCACTATGTAGCCCAGGCTGGCCTCAAACTCACCGTGTCCTCCTGCCTCAGCCTCCGAGTGCTGGGATCATAGGTGTGTACTATCACTCTTGGCTGTCAGTATTCTTGAATGTTTCCTTTGAATCAGGTGAAATTGGTTCATAATGTGTTTTCACTTTCTTCATTAACGAATGAGTTCAGTAGAATTTGCTATATGTTCATTATGTATACATAGAAGGATAGTGACTTTTCTAAAAATTATTCTTCACTAATAGACACTTTCTTAATAATGTATATATGAATAAAAGCATCTCTAGAAACAGATGCCACTATTTGTTGACTGACGATTTACAGTCTAAGCAGAAACCGCTGTCTTTCTGCATCAAGGATTTGACACCTGATAAGTTCGAGAGCTTTTTGCGCCAAAGTGGAGGAAACCATTTCAGTCAGATGTAAAGGATAAGGCAGAGAGAGAGAGAAATAGAGGAGCTGGAAAAATTTCAGTTCCACGTCTACCTGAGGGGCTCAAAAGTGTACTGCTGTCTCTTGATGAGCAGGTAGCTCAGTCATAGACTGTTCGCCCAGGATGGAGAAGCCCGGGAAATATCCCCTCGTGCCTAGACAGAAGACAGGTATAAAGTCTGCCTCTGTCTCTGTCCCTTCCACCTCTATTCCTCCGTTGTCCCCAGTAGTAAGGAGACAGATTTGGAGAGTCGTGTTCCTCTCAGTTCCTGTCCTCTCTCTTATATTTGAATCAAACAGGTGAGAAGAGAGTTGGAAAAGGGGCCAACTTCTCATATATCTTCAAAACATAAAAATAATGACATTGTTCTGAATTCTACAAGCTTCGGTTATTTTCATCATTATCATCATATTTATCCTAATTTAGAGTCATTCATAAAAATTGTTACAGGGGCTGGGAGTGTTGGTCAATACTGGAGTGTGTATTTAACATATGTAAAGCCCTAGGTGGATCTCCAGCACCTCAGAAAACTTGTTACAAACCTTCAGTTTTGCCAGGCATGGTGGCATTGGTCTAATCTTAGCACTCTGGGAAGCTAAGGCAGGGACGTCATAAGTTCAAGCCCAGCCTGGACAATAGCGACTGTAATGAAACCCTATCTCAAAATTTAAAAATGGACTGGGCATGTAACTCAGTGCCCAGACCTTGGGTTCAATCACCAGTACCTGGAAAACATTTTCAAATGCCTTCAGTTTTCAGCCTGGTGTGCAGATGGATGGCCCTTTGGAGCAGGTGGGCAAGGGATCAGATCATCCCCCATCAGCTGTCAGTGGTATTGCCACACAATCTTTAGAGCTTTGTTTCTTGTAAAATGGAGGATAGTCGTATTAAGAGTATTAAATGAGATATATTAGCATACTGAAGAGCTCTCTGCAAACTAATAATATTATTATCTCTGTTTATCTGTATTGGAAATAGTAATCAATCTACCACATAAGTTTCTTATAAACTGAAAAATTAATTAATAAACATTAACAACTTCTTTTTGTCTTTTTGCTATGCAGTTCAGGCTAGCCTCGAACTCACAGTGCTCCTCCTGCCACAGCCTCTCGAGGGCTGGGATTAACGGTGTGAACCACCACGCCCGGCCACATTAATGACATTCTTGACACAGCACTCAACCAGTATTAAACTGTTTCGCTATTAGCCATGAATGTTCCATGAGGAGGCATGTCATTTTAAACACCTTTCCTCTTCCCTCAAAGGCTAGCACCGTGCACTCACTACACGTTTGCGGGATGAGTATGAATGGGAAAAACCTCCTGCTCCTACACAGCCCTGCGCCGTATCCCACCCATCCCTCCCCACTCCACGCCTCCGAGGGTGACCACTAGAGCCCGGAACCCAAAGCCTGGGGGCCTGCGGCGCCCGAGCCTCTACGCGCCCGGACGCGAGCGCCGGAAGTGGCCGGGTGGGGCGGTGCCGCGGGTGTAATTAGCCCGCTGAGAAGATGCTGCTGGATTTGTCGGAGGAGCATAAGGAGCACCTGGCTTTCCTGCCGCAAGTGGACAGCGCGGGTAAGAAGCAGGGATCGCGTTCGGTGGGCGGGGAAGATGCCAGGAGGTGCGCCTGGTGCTGATAGCTTCTGACTTCCGTTGCAGTGGTCGCGGAGTTCGGGCGGATCGCAGTGGAGTTCCTGAGGCGGGGATCGAACCCTAAGATCTACGAAGGCGCCGCCAGTAAGAAGGGCGGGAGCTGGGTCTGCAAGCCGCGTGCGGAAGTGCAGGCCATTCTGTGTCGCCTGGGAAAGCGACTTTTACAAGTCCCAGTGTCTTGTTCGCATTGCAGAAGATTAAAACCTTCAAAGCTCTTTGGTTGGGGCGCCAACCCTGCCTGTTCCCCATGTAGCTGAGATTTTCAAAGCATGTATCACCAGATTCTTAGTTTTCAAAGTTCGTGTGATATCCCCGCCTTTCAGAACTATTACGGCACTAGCAAGTTCTGTGTGCAAAGGCTGTGGAAATAGACGGGTGGGGTGTAAACGTGCAAGTGGTTGCTAGCTGCGTTTGCCGAAGGGTGGTTGTTTTCCCCCAGAGCAGGGCGAACTCTGGGACTCAGCCAGCCCCTGCTGAAGTCCTCTTCTGCCAGGTTTGAAGGAGCCTCGTGCTCAAAAGGAGTGGGCGTCTGGTGCTGCTCCCCACAAGTCTGCGTTCTGTTAACGGTTACACGGCCGGAAGTGTGGAACGCATCTGGCGGGGGTGGAGGGGGGTGGACAGAGAAAGTGCGGGAGGTTCTGACCAGCTTCCTCTTTGTATTGCAATATTTGAAAACGTGGACTAATTGAAAATATTTTAAATGGGAGTTTGAATAAAGGGGTAGATATCCCGGAGTAATCGATTTGTTTTTCCTTCTCTTAGGAAAACTCAACGTGAGTAGTGACACTGTCCAGCATGGTGTGGAAGGATTAACCTATCTCCTCACTGAGAGCTCAAAGCTCATGGTAAGGGCTTCTGAAAACTGCTTTGTATTATCTGGATCCTTTTTTAAAAAGTTCATTGTGCTCTACATAATAATTGTGGCAAAGTCGGGCATGGTGGCACACGCCTGTGATCCCTGCACTCGTGGAGGCTGGGAGGCTGAGGCAGGAGGATCGTTAGGAGATCGAGGCCAGCCTGGGCTACAAAGTGAGCTCAAGGCCAGCCCGAACTGCGTAGCAAAACCGTCTCAAAAAGACAAAATAATAACAATAATAATAATTGTGGCAGGTACTTGTATATTTAATATTGCTGTTGTTGGTGTAATTACTACATTATACTACCTATGAAGACTAATGAATAATATGAATACCTCTTGCTAATATAAATTAAAATAATTTATATATTCTGTATAATTCTGTATGTTGTCAAACCATATGCGATAGTGTTTATATACTAAGAGAAGGAAGAATGAAGTGATTTCTTTGCATATCAGCGGTATCCGGCATGATGGAAAATAGGCAAAACTGAACATATCGATTCTTTTCTTTTGTGCTTTTAAAGTATTTTTTGTATATCAGTAACTCAGGTTTTGGAATAGTAGGCAGTTGTCTTTAAGAAATTTTAGAGACAAAACTAGGGGATATCTAATTTTGGATCTTTTGTGTAATACTTTAGCATTTACTAAAAGGTATGGGTTGATCTGTTAAAATTAATTTACTTTTAGATATCAGAACTGGATTTCCAAGACTCTGTTTTTGTTTTGGGGTTCTCTGAAGAATTAAACAAGTTATTGCTTCAGCTTTATCTGGACAACAGAAAGGAGATCAGAACTATTCTAAATGAACTGGCACCTGACCTTCCCACTTACCATAGCCTTGAATGGCGACTAGATGTACAGGTATTTTTTTTTTAACTAAATAACACAGAATGTAAGAATTCTTTAAAGTTTATATCCTATTTATTGTACTCTTTACCACGTTAGTGAAGCTCTGGTTTGAAATTTTGGGGTTCTTTTTAATGTTCATTTTCAGATCATTTCACAAATAGTTCATTTTATTTTATTTTTAATATGTTCAGTCTGCTTAATTTGCAGTTTTTAAGAACTTGGTTGTTGTGAAAAAGGAAATGATTATGCAAACTTTGTTAGCGATATTTAGCTTTTTAAAAACATTTCTCTTTTTTTGAGAGGTTAAAAAAGGAATGGGGAAATAGGAATAGCTCCTGAGAGGCACGAGGGGTCCCAAGTGGGAAACATTTCTCTTTAAATATAAAATGCCTGTAGAACAGGGCATAAGTGGGTGTAGTACAGCTCAAGAGATTATCACACAGTGAAGACACCTATGCAACAGGCATGGTCGTGGCCAGTGCCCAGAAGCATCGTCCTCCCTTCCAGTCTACTAGTGCCTTTTGTACTTTCCCAGGGGGCATCAGGCTTCTAACATGGACTTCACCTTTCTATACATGGAGCGATTCATTAAGTATTCTTTTGTATTTGGCTTCTTTCGTACATTATTTTTCTTTTGTTTTTGGCGGTACTGAGGATCGAACTCAGGACCCTGCGTTTGCTAGGCAGGTGCTTATTCCACTGAGCTATATCCCCAGCCCTCATACATTATTTTTGTGAAGTTCATCTTTCAGTTGTTTTTAAAGCCACATAAGTAATATCACTTAATGCTAAGCAATAATCGAAGACAGGATATTAGATTAATAGTGTATATCTGTATGTGTTAGCCTGAACACACACTTCGAAGATAACAATATGTAAAGCAGCAACAAGTGGTGTTTTTTCTTCTGTTGTTGTTGTTGTGGATGTTGTTGCTGTTGTTGATGTATGCCTGTTTTCTTTCTTGTCCTTGGATT
>PVLD010016305.1:0-45417 GCA_004027595.1 Dinomys branickii | reverse complement strand
GGGAACATAAACTAAGAGTTATGAAGGAAATCTGTTCAAAAGTAAAGAACAGAGGGGACGAGGGAAAGGAGAAAAGAATGAGGCAAAAATTTATGTATGTATGTATGTAAGTATCTATGTATATACATATGTGCAGGATGGCTAACATGGTTCTACTATTGACTTATGTCATTGAATGGTAAGGAATAGTTGATGACTGTTTGATCAATCTTGTATGTCTTTATGTGTTCTCCGCTGCATATATTTTGAAGATATCAATATGAAATGCAACAAATATTGTTGGTTTTCTGTTGCTTTGTCTATAATTCAATTATGATTATAAGTTTATTGAGCGACTTTGTGTCTCTTTGTTAATGCTTTTCATTTTTTTTCTCTTTCTTTTTCTGATGTAGTTGATGTAGTTCTTTTTGCTTTCACACTATAAAAAGAAGTTGTGCTACTGACTTAGGTCACTTTATTCTAAGGAATAGTAGATGATTAATTGTCTGATCAATTTTGCATGTCTATACCTATTTTCCTGAATATGCAATTAGAAATTATCAATAATAATTGATAATTTATGATTCCCTGTCACCCTATCTGTAACTCAGATTCGATTGTACTATTCTTATGCTACTTTGTGTATATTTGTTAATATCTTTTTGGGTTTTTTTATTATACTTAAAAAAAACAATTATTGCTGTTGAACCAAGTCCAATGGGTTAGAGAAGGTATATTTATTAAAATAAATTTTAAATTTTGAAATAAATATAGATTCACATCCAGCTGCAATAAATAAAGCAGAGCGATCTCTTGTACTCTTCACCTCAATGGCAACACCTCATCTAACAGTAACATAAGGTTAAAACTGGGAAATTGACATTTATACAATTGCATTACCTTACTCAGAATTCACCAGTTTTTCTTCTACTCTGGATGTGAATGTATTTGGTTCAAGGAAATTTTACCCGATGTGTAGACACTGAAGACACAGAGCAATTCCTCTGCCACAGAGGATCTCTCACATGACAGCTTTATAGCTATTCTCATCCCTTTCTTTAATCTGCAACCATGGATCTGCTTTCCATTTACATAATTTATCATTTCAAGAATGGCATATAAATGTTGTCTCATGATGCTTTATTGTAAGGAACAGTCAATGATTAGTTGTTCGATCAGTCTTGTATGTCTATATGCATTATCCTGAACATAAACTTTGAAGTTATCAGTATGTAATACAACAACCATTGTTAATTTCCTGTTGCCTTATCTGTAATTCAGTTTTGGTACTGTTCTTGTGCTACTTTGTGTCTGTTTGCTAATGTTTTCATTCTTTTACTTTTAAAACAAAAAAAGAATGACATATAAATGGAATCATTCAACATGCATCCTTTTTTGATAAGCTTTAACTCAGTAAAATGTCCTTGAGATCCAGGAAAGTTGTTGAGTGTATTAATAGTTCATTTATTTTTATTGCTGTATTGCACTCTATTGTTTGTATTCCATGATATGATCATACCATAGTTTGTCTAGTCAGAAATACATTCTTCATTCAATTCAATTTTATTAACTGCACCAGTGATGCAGTGCTACAGGGAGTGACATAAATGACCTTTGTAAAAATTGCTAAGATCTCCATGGAGGAGCAAAAAATGAAGTTAGTTTGTTTCTATATTTTATGTTCAACTTTGCATAGTGTTTTCACAGGTAAATATATCAAGCTGAGTATTTTAGCTCTGCATTACACAGATAATTATCTCAAAGAATTTTAAATTTAATTTAGTACACAAAGTATATCTGTATGAGGTAAATGGTGGTAATTTAATGTCACCAGTGTTCATAATTATTGAAATCAGTCTTTCGGTCATTTTCTCTTATGGAATTACAGAGAGCTGATGAGTGCTCAATAACACTGTAGTTTTGGCAAGGGACCCTTGTGCTTTGTCTGCATTTTACAGCTTCCTTTGCACCTGGGAGCAGCTATTTTAGGACTGTCTAGACCATCACCTCAGCTTTAAAGGTTTTTTCCTTTCTTTTCACATAGTCATGGAGCTTGGGAAGTAATAAATAGATGATGCTGGCACTCTGTCATCCAAGATATTATTCAAATAGGGACAGGAACAAGAATGCTTTTGCTCTGTGTCACAGGAGGAAGAGGGTTTATATATAGCAGCAGAACTGTACAATGGGTCAAGCTTCAAACCACAATCCACACCTCAGTAAATGTAGCAGCCAAATCATTCTTTTTGGTTGAAGGGCATGAGGTGACTGCTAGTTGACCATCAGACATATGAAGAACAGCTACATCAAATGATTCAACCCGAAAGATTTGGGGAAGAATTTGGGGATGGTCTCATTCTATTTCCCCAAATCAGTTGCCAGGAAACACTCATGTAGGCTCTGGCAATAATCCAGAATGCACAGTTTCTACAGGCCACTACCAGGGGGATAATGCAACCAAGTACGACCCCTGGACATTTCTCACATGCTTGTCCTGGACAATTCCTCTGAGTCAGTAAGTGAGATCCCAGAGAGACATGAACAGAACATATCTCCTTCACCCTTCACTGTCCTTTCAAGAGGTGAGCGAAATCTTTTCAACTCATCACAAGACTCCTAGAGTCCACTTCTAGAGTACAGGCTCTTTAATGGGTTCTGAGAGTACTTTCTGATCTCCAACCATCCTCCTCTTCAGGGAATCTTCCTAGTGGTACTCTCTGATGGTCTAAGTATTTTTCTTTGGAAGAAAATATATGTAGCAGAATGAATAAATACACATAGACAGAGACATTACATTGAATGCAATGTATAATAAATATATAATTGCATATAATATATATTATATATCCATTTTATATTGTATATTACATGGCGGTCACAATTTATTTGCTTTTTTGTTTTACTCTTAGTATATTCATTTATTTCTCAATAAAATAAGATACATCCACTTGTTAAATTTATGCTAGCATTGTATGATTTCTACTGTCACAAGCAGGAGCATACTCCACCCCTCACTCTGTCCCATTTTCTCTACTGTTGATATGTGCAAATGAGTCAGCTCAGATGTTTGAAGTCCAAACATATATCCTGAATAAAATCTGCAGCTTCAGAAACAAGAGCAGCCTATCACTGAGTAAAGGTCCAAGGAATTTCATATCAGTGCCATTCCTATTGGGGGATTTCACCTGCACAAAGCACAGGGCTAAATTCAGAGGAACTGTTGAGGATATGAAGTGGAAAAATACTCAGTCTCTACTTAAGCAGATTACAGTTCTGTATAAGACTAAATCTAGAAAATGAAGTGGCTGGCACAAACACAGCTCAGAAATAAGTCAGAAAATATCAGTTCACATTCTAGGGAAAAGGGTTACTGGCAATGTGATTAGAATGAGTTGTTTAATTTCCTCCATCTCCTTCCTTGAAAATAAATTAATAATAATAGTTCTGATCCTCCTTTTGCTTGCACTTGTTACATAATAAGATAATTGCTGAGAATTTTGACATTAAGTAGAGTGTACCTGGTAAACTTAGAACACTACAAAGCTACAAACACAAGCCATTACTTTGGTGAATATTCAGTGTGTGCACAAAGGACCCCATCTAATGAACAGTCTCAGTCTTCTAATATACAGCATTGCTACTTTCCTTCTTTTAGATGGGCAAATTAGGCTAAGAGAAACTAATCTCATCACTACCATGAGAATAAGCTAACCATTCACTTGACTCAGTTGTTTCTCTGAGCCTCAAGTATATCCCCACTTCCGTCTCCTTTCTTTTACTAGCTACTTGCTGTAGGACCTTAGTTTTTGCTCTTCTTTTGGGGATCTAAATGATGGGACTCCTCATGGCCCCCTTCTATGCCAACATCTCTTCCACCATTCCTTCTCAGGATATGCCTGGCTCGAATTTGTGTACCTCGTGAATCAGACCCAGCAGAAACAAATTTCATGAGAAGGAACCGTCCTAACGTGGTCGTGAAAATGTGTGCTCCTAGAATGTAGTCTTAGACTTCTAGTTAGAATCACAGTGCATCTGAGAACCAAATCTCTGCCACCCAGCATTTTATCCTTTTATCTTTTCTTGACCTAGTATTCTCTCCCCATTCCTCATTTAGTGCTTTAAGTACTCCCAATTCCATCAAGACTAAATCCAGTCTTCCTAAGGTGTCTTATATAGAACCATCTTCTTTGTGTACCTTATGCCATTTTCATTTTACACACTTGTTTGATGAAGTCCCATGACTCCTGCCAGCCTGTCTCAGAATATGAGCCTTGCGCTCCCTGTCATATCACCGTTCCTCATTCAGAGGGCATCGTTGATAAACCAGTGAATAAATTGCTGATATTAATTAGATTAATTGTTACATTAATATTAACATATCAAGGTATATAATAAATATATTTTAATTATATAAATATTAAATGATGACTCAAATTTCTGTCTCTAGCACCAAGCTCTCCTCTGAATTATAAATGCATACATGTCCATCTAGGGGTTTCACAGCTCCACAGAAATATTTAATGGATTTCTCTATTTCAACTTGTTCAAACACCAGCATTTTGAAGTCTTCTCCAATATCCAGTCTTCCTTCTCTCCCCACAAATTATTCCTGTCAGTGAGTATCATCAGCCACCCAGTTTCTCAGGCAGGCAAGAGCGTTAGGGTCAAATTTGGTTCCTCCCTTTCCTTCATTAGTTTCCAGTTGTATATCCAATCAAATACTGATTTCTGTTGCTTTTACTTTTTTAAAGAGAAAAAAACCCAAAATCACAACAAAGACAAAAACAAAACAACACAAAACAATAAAAATTTCAAAACAGGAGGATAGGAATTAACAGTGGTTGTTATATTACATATTGTTATCTTCAGTGAAGTTGCTCAGATTACCAGATGTATGAATGTAAGATTGTTCAAACCATTAAAGAAAACAAAAAGTAATAAAAAACATTAGAAATGATGCAGAGTTTCACTAAACAAGATGATAGGAATTCAACAATGGTTGTTACATTGCCGACTGTTGTCTTCAGATTGCTTGTTCAGATTACCAGATATAACCACACAAGCCTCTGCTTTTGATGGACATTCCAATCTGTCCCTTCATCTCTGTAGCTGCTGCCCAAGACCAATCCTCCATCAACAGTAAACTTCACAATTGCCATGACCTAAGTGGTCTTCTACATGCATTCCTGCCTTCCTGAAATTGAAATTTCTACATTGCTGTTGTTTAGATATGAATAGTGCCCTCCAAAGGCCCATTTGCAAAAGGCATGGTTCCTAGGGTAGCAGTATTGGGAGGTGCTGTGCGACAGTAGGAAGTGGGTCCGGTGGGAGGTCCTTGTGTCCTTGTGTCATTGGGAACATACTCTCAGAGTCTCTCTCTCTCTCTCTCTGCCCCGCCCCCTCCAGTTTCAGGTGTGAACAGTGTTTTTTCTGCCACTGTGTGCTGCTCTTGCCAGAGGCCCAAACAAATGGAGCCTTCCAGTCTTGAACTTGAACCTCTAGAAGCATGAACCCAAATAAACCTCTCTTTGCTTCATAAGTAGCCTATTTCAGGTACTTCATTATAGTGATGCGAAACTTAGCAATACACAAAACTCAAAACATCAATCAAAACATTCCAGTTTGAGATTCATTGCAACTGAAATGGCTCCCTGAGGCAACATAATGAAGTGCACACATCTTAGCTATTCTCTGCCTATCTGTGCACAGATAGATGGCCTGATGTCTTTGTTCCTCTTTTTCAATGGACTTCTGTCTCCACTGCGTACATGCTCCTTCCTCTGCTTGTGCCTCCACCCTTCTGCCCACTTCACATTTCTGGCTTATTCTCACCCTTTGGTCCTTATAATAACTGTCTGTAACAGCATCAGAAATAGATTTCACCTTCTGATATGTGTTGTCAACAGGACTTTGGGTTTTACATAGCATTTGTCATTACTACTGATTTACCACTGTTCATTATCTTACTTTTAGATGAAAAACTCCCTGTCACCTGTGTTTATCATTTCATCCAAGCACCTAAAACAGACCCCAACACATAGTAGAGTCTCAACAGAGGCACTCCTTATTTAATGACCAATTCCCCATTTCCATGACTAGGTCATTAAATAAATTGCTTGCTAAATAAATAATTACATATAATATGTACACTACAATATTCAAAATGAAGAAATGGTCAAAAGAAACTCCAACTTGGTGACTGCTTTCATTTATTTAACTCTTGAATGCAGTACTATAATGTATAACAGAACATAAAACTCCAGTATTCTACTGTACAATACAGTATTGTATAAATAAGGCACACTGTACAAAAACAGATATTGAGGCTCTATAAACAAGATGTATAGAAATGTAAAAAAACAAGACAGGTTGTAAGCCCAAATTGTGTGCCTCAGTCATAAGTCTGAACAGTTGTTAAACAGATGAGTTGTTACATGAGGAATATCTGCACACCTCTGTTGTGTGAATGAGTGGAGTGGAGAAACATACTCAAGTTAGTATGTTTCCAACAGGTCACTGGCTGTCAGGGACATGAAGTTGAAGGAAGGCATTGAGTATGAAGAAGCATGAGGGGATTCAGTGTGTGGGGGGGTGGTAGTAGAACTCTTCGATATCCTGATTGAGGTGGTGGTGGTTACCTGATTTTATGTGTTTTTCAAAAATTATACAACTCTACTCCTAGAAAGATGAATTTTATTGTATGTAAATTTAAAATAAATCAATAAAATTATTATGATTCCCAAACCTACATCAACTCCAAACGAATCTAAGAACTTAACTTTCACAGGTTTGCGAAACACATTTTTTGCAGGCAGGAGTTGGGCAGGTTAACTTCCCATGTTCATGGTCAAGTACTGACTCAAACCATACTTCCCCATTTCTCATTTATCAGTTTAAAGAAAGGAAACAGGAAACAAAATAAAGAAGTGAAAGATAAACAATACAAGAAAAGACACAGTGGTAAAATAATATTTAAAACCATCCTGTGATAAAATGTCAGCATTTATTTGTGACATTTGGCTCTGTTTGTATTGGGTCACCTCAAGAGCGCAGTGGCTGTGAGTTGATTTCATAATTGTCCCTCCCACATATACACCCACGGCTGACCTCTGCTTTGTGCAGTTGATAATGACTAAACCTCACATATTATGCTGGCTAAATCTACCCTTTCCCTGGAGGGCTGTCACACAGGGAATTATAGTTTCACAGCTGAACAATCTTTCTTTTTCAAAATATATCATGATCAACTTTCATTCGAACAGTTTAAACAGGCTGATAAATTGCTGTCATTTGCCAAAGTGTTACTCATCATTGTATATTTGCCCCACATATGCCACTGAGGGACCCAATCCTATTGGGAGACATGAAGAGGCAAAGCCATTAATAGATTCTTTAAACACAAGTTGTGGTCTCTAAAGTAAGCAAATGACATATGAATTTCATCTTATGACCTTTCCCCCACCGGCCCCCACTACTGACTTTCATCCATAGAACATGTTGATGGATACACCATTTCAAAATGAAATACTTGGATATCTGACTCTGATTTAGGGAAAGGGAAATGGTGAGTTAATTTCCGCTTTTATCAAGCTGAATCACTGAGCACTGTTGCCAGGCACGCATAAGTAATGCCATAGCAACCTGCAGGACTTGCTCTTAAACACACAGCAGCAAAATGATGCTAATATGTACTTTCTAATGTTTAGATTTCATTTGTTTTCTTAGTTTAAATTTTATACTATACTTTACAGTAAAGGACTATTTAGTTTTCTTTTGGCAGCCTTAACGCAGACTGCCACATGTATCAATACCAGCAAAACAGAAAGGCTTAGGTTTTGGAAAATTTTCCAATAGTTACAATCCATTTTTCTCAGTTACAACTAAAAGTTTGCTCGCTAGACAGTATCGTCCAAATCCTCTATAGGCTTCTCACTACAAAGATTGTAATTTTACTTTTTTTTTTGTCTTTTTGAGACAGGGTCTTGCTATGCAGTTCAGGCTAGCCTTGAGCTCATTTTGTAGCCCAGGTTGGCCTCGAACTCACAATGATCCTCCTGCCTCAGCCTCCAGAGTGCTGGGATTATAGGTGTGAGCCACCATGCTGGGCTTAAAGATCCTAATTTTAAGTGAAACTGAAATGCATAGAGTTTTTATTTACCTATTGTCTCAGTCTTTTTCTGTTGCTATAACAAAATATCTGAGACAAGGTAATTTATAAAAAGTAGAAGTTTATTTGTCTTATGACTCTGGAAGTCGGGAAGTCTAGGAGCATGGCACTGGCATCTCCTGCGTGTGTGGAGACAACCTTCTGCCTGCATCATAATGTGCTCTTCTCTTCTTTCTTTTTAGTGATAAGGCCTCTAATGCCATCATAGTGTCTCCACTTCCAAATACCATGAACACATGAGTTTGAAGATTTAGCTTCTAACACATGAATGGTGGGCACATTCAAAGTATAATACCTATTTCAGTAACTTCAGTGAAGCATAATGCTCACTTGGCACAGACTAGGAAAGGTGTCAAGTCCTAGAAAGAAATAACAAAAATTTTATTATCAAGGGATTCAGGAACCTTTTAAGAGTCCGAGATAAGAGCATATTGTAGTTTCCAGAAACTCTTCCTGTAGAAAATATGGATGAAAACTGTTGAATTTTGTTATTTTACAATTAAATTTTTTGCTTGCAAAATATGCTCTAATGTCAAACTTTTGACTAGGAAAGTCAGTCTAAATTGATAAAGTATTGATTCTTCACATTTTTATATTTGTGCATTTTCACGACAAATGTGTGCTTTTATTCCACACTGGATGATCAAAAATGAGGGCCCTAACACTACAGAAATGCCTTTTACAAAACACCATCTCAGTCACTGCTATCTGTTAGGTGTCTCTACCTAATAGACTGGATGAATAATTGACTTGTTCTTGAAATCCCTGAAATGGCTTTCACCATCTATATCCTACTATTCTTCTGCCACCTCTGCCAATAATCCAATTAGTTAAAGAACTGAAATTTATTATTTAAAGATAGACAAAACATTTCATTGAAATTTTAGATATCCCATCAACACTTCCACAATCATATTCTATTCAATGATAGGTGAATTTTGTTCATTTTTCATTTATGGGTCTACTTGTAATTTGAAGGATATATATTATGTACCTTAGCAAATATCAGTTTTCTCACTGAATTAAAAATGTCCCCCTAAACTAAACTGGCATCTTTTCATTTCTGATCAGGTGGAGAATTGTGAATTCTTAACACTAGAATTGTTCTTATGCAAAGCTTACCATAACTAGCTGTTTTTCTTCGAAGTGAGAACAAAATGTTCAGTAACACAGGACTGTCTTCATTGGAATTGTACTACGAGCAGCCCCTTTGTACTCCATGATGAATCATATTTTAAGTTATTCACAGTATACTGTGATGAAGTGATTTTTGCATTTTTAAGGAATATTAACTCGTAACCTTCACAGATGTTCCCCGGGGTTAACACCCATTTGAAAAGCTAATATGGAAGCATTCTTTGCATCAGTGATTCTCAAAGTTTAGTCCTCAGACTGGAAGCCTCTTCCTCATCTGCAAACTTGGTACAAGTCCAAGTGGTTGCCAACTACCCCAGGCTAACTGATGGGACACTCAGGGTGGGGCCAGCAGTCAGTGGTTTTAACAAACCCTCTAGGGACTTTCAATGCAGCTGAATATTGAGAACCACAGCTTCATGGAATACACAATTCTTATTTGGAATGATACACATATTTCAGTTTAAAAAAGGGTTTTTCTCTTCTTCATACTGTAGGGATTTTTTTTTATCTATTTGCTAGTTTTGTGTTACTTTTGGTATTTGGACAAAAGTAATCAACACTATTCAATATGAGACTACCTGCCTGTCCCAGTGTAGTTATGACAAAAATCATGTGACTCCAGACAAACTGAAAAGTCAATGCAAACATCTTAGCTTTAAAAAGCAACCTACTTCAAATTTATTTTACGAGCAACAATAATAAGAGGATGACTAATTTGACTTTAGAGTCAGAGCAACTTTAGTCCAGCACTTGCAGGTCAAATCCGGGTTTCTCAGCATCACCACTATTGACCTGTGGTGTCAGATAATTCTATGTTCATGGAGGTCGTTAGAGTTTAGCAGCATCCCTGGCTTCCCCCCACAGACGCAAGTAGCAACACTACTCCAGATGTGACAATCAAGAATGTCCCATTGTCAAATATCTCCCGGGGGCAAATACCTCCCAGTTGAGAACCACAAGGTTATGTGATTTGAGCCAGTTTCATTGGTTCATGAGGGGCTCCCAACCCTGTCAGCACAGTACAATCAATAAAAAGTACTGAGAACCCTATTCCACTCCAGTCTAGTTGTATCAAATCTCTGTGGACAGACTCATGATCAGGACCTTCTCAAAGCTCACTAGGAAATGTTAAGGTGCAGCCAAGATGGACAAGAATTGTACTGACAGGATAATGCCTTAATTTCCTTACGACTAGGCAAGTCAGAAGAGAGCACATTTGTGAAAGCATTTGCAGAACAAAGTAATAACTATGTTAATGGTAATAGTGAAAAAATGTGTTTTTAAATACTGCCATGGAAATGAAAAGGTGTCTCGAGCTCTTTATTGTAAATGAAGATGATTTCTTTTCACCGGCTCTTAGTCACATAATGCATCCCCAATATGGAGGAAATGTAGGGCATTTTCAAAGTGTCTTCTGGGCATGAGGTCATGATATTATTCAGTCCCTCATGGACAGAAAACCATTCAAATCGGCTTAAGTCAGTCATACTATGCACAATCTATAATCTTTATTGCCAGAACTCATTTTAATAAGTAGGAAGGAATTCAGGTTGGCTTGACAATAGTTTCTTAATAATTGTTAGAACAGGAAATAATCTTGTATACCAAAGTCATGTAAAAGCTTTAAACACACCTATAATGCATACTTTCTTTTAAAATAAACATCATCTGAAGCACACAACAGTAAGTGTTAATAGGTATTCAATCTGAGTGACAAATACATTGGTTTTTGTATGACTTTTTCTATGTCTTTGTTTGAAATATTTGATTAGAAAAATAACAGAAGATGTGGAAACAGGCTTGAACAAAGCATCAGCAAATACTCCAAAGGAAAGAAGAGAGCATGTCCTGGTGGATGGAAGGTGATTATGGATACCCACAGGAATGGGGACACCAGCCGGAAACAGAGGGACTCCATCCCATAATGTCTTGCTCTGTGTGTATCGTAAGTTTATGGAGGAAGGAAATACTGGGACTTTGTCATTCAAGAGCAATTCTAACCCTCTGTGAAAGGAAATCTTATAATTTTATTTTTTTGTATGTTCTACTGGAAACTTATCTTTCTACCATTTTTACGAAGTCAGAAAAGTGGGTAATTCCTGTGTTCTTTCTTAACAGAAATCTCTATGGTACTAACTTAGATATTTTACACAACGTCTGTGTAAGAGGACAGCCTTCCAGGCATATCTTTCAAAAGAACTGATTTGCCTGAAGCATTACACTCGTGTGTGGGCTGTGGGGAAATACATAAGCCAAAATTTTTTTCTCCTACAGTAGGAGTTAGCAAACAGCAGTCCACAGGCCCCAATCTACTGTCTATTTTGGGGAAAGTAGTGTTAATTTAACATAGCCCAGCCCATTCATTTCTTTTCTGTATATGCCATTCTTTCAGATACAACATCAGAGTTGAGTAGCTGTGACAGAAGCTAATATGCTCCCAAAGTCAAAATACTTACCATCTGGCTTACTATAAAAAAGTTCCCTAATTCCTGCTATTGTATGTTAGCATATTAAAGTTTCCTATAAAACTTAATAAGTGAAAAGACAAAATAAAATGTTTCTCCATGACATTTTGCATTGTACTCACATGGCAATGATATGTATATTACATTTTTCTTGTGAGGCAAAATTTTAAAAACCAAAATATTAATTATCACATTTGTCTCTCTATAAAAACTAGTATGGTCTCCAAAGAATAGCTAACAGAGGGTGTATTAATGATTATAATTCAACACATTATTAAAATATCACTGTTTGAGAGTCAGTTAACATGGTTCTTTCCTAGAATAAAACCATTCTATTTATATAACTGTTTGCATTTGAATAACTGAATTATAGGTAAAAATTCTCAAGGAAAAATGTTGACCAAGAATATTACTCTTTTTAAAGTAAAATATAAGTCATAGTTGAATGCATGAGAGAAATATAAAAGTGATAATTTTTATACTCCTTTCAAAATAATTACCTCTATAGGGAGTAAAAATGATGTTTGTGTTTTGACATTAATACTAGACTATTTTTAGTTCATTTTCTATGCCTGGACTTTCCAACATTTGGGGAAATTTTAAGAAAAGTAAATCCTATTACAGCTGTATAAAATTATATCATTCCTAGCAGCCTTATAAATTGAAAATGAGACCTTTTTGATATCATTTCCTTTGTTTCTCCTCAAAATGACCCAAAATAGGAAAGCAGTAAGTAATAAAACAAAAGGATTGCAGAGCTATGGTTTCCAAGGCAACCATAATCATATTTTCCTTTGAACTGTGGTAGAGCAGCTACTGCAGTTCAATTTGGGTTCATGGTTCCTCAGGAAACATATATATGTTTATATATACATATACACATATACATATCTATATCTATATCTATATATACACATACACGTTCTCTTCAGCATCACTCCAATCAAGCAGATGATGATAGTGACATAGACCAGGAACTGAAATAGCCATAGAATTCACATTAGGAAAGAGGGACTGGGAAACAGTTGCCGTCATATGGAATGGCCAAGAGAACATTTTTCTCCTGCTCCACTCCACTCAACATGCATTTGTAGCACTACACTGGCTACTGCCATCAATAAGAATGTGAGTTCCGCCCACAGACAATGTAATAAACACAGACTACACGAACTGCAATCAGCTGGCAGACCGCATGGCCTTAGAGAGCTGTGACAAACTCTGCAGAATGACTGGCATGCACACTTGACAATGGACTATTTTCAGGATAAAACAGTGAATATATGTGAACACTAGATTGCCTTTATAGTGAAGAGAAGAAAACTTTTCCCATATAATTTTTTAGAAACTTATTATTTGCTTGCATCTCATCTGATCTGATTTTGCCTTCAGTACTGAACTGTTTTTTTTTCTCCAGTAGATGGTCAGTGTCTTGGAGGCTGGACAGGAGAGTTTGCCTCATTGGATCTAAATTACACTTTATCATATTTTCCAACTCAACCACTCCTCAGATGGGAAAGTCTGTAAAGATGATTGAGTGTTTCAAAGTCCACATGCATTTTTCCATAGAAATAATGACACAGGGTGGTTTTGGTTCCCAGGCCACCTCATGTGGCCTCACTTAACCCATAACACACTTGAAGAATAGAACAGGAAGCATAAAAAAATAGAAATTCATTATCACCCTGCTAAGATCCTGGAAAAGAAAGGATATTCTGCATAATACGATCAGGAAATAGCATTGGGTTGGTGTCAGAGATCTCTGTATCAATTCTTTCTCTGTGTCCTTAGGCTAGTGATCATGGCCTTCTGAAGTCCATGGATCCAGCTCACTAGCCTGGCCTGCTGTAGGAACTAACACACCATTTACTAGATTAATGAAACAATGATCACATGATTGTGGGTTGTCATTTCAATATTTCTGACATTCAGTCTCCTATGAATTAGGTATTTGGGAAGAGTAGACCAAATGCTTTGCTTGTTTTGTTCTCTAACCATATTGCCTGCAGATCCGTGAAGAACCCCTGTTATTTGTAGGATTTTTTGGTTGGTTTTGTATATAGGAGTAGCAATGAGTTCCAAAGGGATGGATGGGAAGATATCATGAAGATAGAAATAGAGTTCATATAAGTATTTTATCTTTGGTGGTTATTGGAGAAGTATAATTTTGGAACAGGATTTTCTGATAACATAGACACTAGGATTTTTCACAGAACTGGAAATATAAGACGCACTCCCCAATTTCACCCACTCAGTGAGGGATTTTTTTTTAGTAACTCTTACCCTGTCTTCCTGGTATCTTCTTTTCCTGTTAATTGTTTAAGTTTTTTTTTGTTTCTAGTACATTTATGACCACCTCATTTGCTTCAAATGTACTGTCCATATATTGGCCATGTTTTGATCATACAGAAAGAATAACTAAGGTTGGAACTTGCATGTTTTGTTCAGAGCTCTCTCTCCAAAGCTCAAAACAGTGTTCACATATAGGTAGTTTTCAGTGCATATTCAGTGAATAAATTATGAATAAATAATTGAGAGAATAAGGACTATACTCTTCCTAAGATCCCAATAAAACATTTTGATATTTCAAAGTGTATACTGTTTTTACCAAAGAAGACAAGGAAGCATGAATTGAAGACAAATTTGGGGATATTATTCAATCCAGTGGAAAGAGGATGATCATTTTTGTCAGAGAAGCTACGATAAGATCCAATAACCTAGATTATTACCCTGCATATTGAGTAACTGTGCTGGTTGCTTAGCTAGAAATGTCCTTGATAATTTGGAAATCAGCAAGTATAAAGGACTGTTGCATGCACTGTAAGCCCTACGTAGGCCTCCGAGATGCCTGCTACAAAAGGGAAATGTCCTAAACCAGAAACCACCACATCTTTAGAATCATTAGGTGTGAGTTTAATGTCATGCCACTTAATGTCTTTTGATTTTAAGCTATTAGAAAATTTGCCAAGCTTCATTTTTCTCATCTACTTAACTTAAATATGGTGCCATGCTGCACTAGGTTGCCATGAGGGTGAAATCAAATGACTTTAAGAAACCCAGGCGATAGAGAACATCCCATAAGTGACGGTTACTCGTACTGTTGTCCTCCCAATTCTGTCCTCACCAGCTGTGGCTTTGCCCCAAGTCACTTAAGCCCTCTGCACTCAAGGTCCTTTTCCTTCAAAAGAACATATTAGATGGGAATGATTTCTAATGGGCCGCTGAATGTCCAGCAAACAGTATTTTAATGCCTCAGTTACATCACATTAGGCTGGTCATTGAAATAATGAGAGATCTTGTAGGAGAATCTAGTCTTAGCTATAGATGTTTGTTAAGTATTATGAATTGTCTCTTTGTGTGCGTGTGTGTGTGTGTGTGTGTGTGTTACTGGGAATTAACATAGGGACTTTGAGGTGGACTACGTCTCCAGCCCATTTTAGTTTTTAAAAATTTGAGACAATTTCTCACTAAGATGATAAGTTGCCCAGGCTGGCCTTGAACTTTTGATCCTCCTGCCTCAGCCTTCTAGAGTGCTGGGATTATAGGCACACAGCCTCATTCCCAGCTCTGTTATAGCTTTATACTAAATACTAAAACATATTTTTGCCTTAAAATGCAATCTAGCAAAAAATGCTTTTCCCTGCCTTGGCAATTCAAATTCTAGAGACTTTTTTTCAATGTTTGACAGGAGGGGTTGAGGAAGTCCAATATTTTAAAGATGAATACAGTTTGGTACTGAAATCTTTCTTTTTATTTATAGCTTTAAGTAAAATCCCAGAAAAATAAATGTGTTTTAATGACTTGTAAATCATGCAAAAGGAGGAAAACTGAGTTGTAACCTAATTATTTTCCCTTTGGAACATATGTACCCCATGAGGTAACTTTAAAGCAGCACTTCCATTACACAGACATTACTTGGGATTAACAGAAAATAATTTACTGGTTGCCATCTAAAATCCTCTAAAAATCCTTTTAAAAATTCAAAGAGTCCTCAGAAGAGGCAAATTTTTAAATTCTGATACTTCTTACATAAAAGTGGTCTGAAATATTTCCAGTTAACTCAGTGGAGAAAACCTCCCTTCAGTAAAAATACAGTTTTTAATTTCAAAAGTCATATCTTGATGTGAACAATACACCTGTTATTTAAATAATATTCATATCACACACAGAGACACACACATTGTACCACCCACTTCTCCCATTTCCTCCTCTTGTAACCAGAGATTGGAACATTTTACTGCAATCATGTACACCCTCTCTATTTGCATAAAAATAATGGCTAGAATCCACTAAAGTAGTACAAGAACCCAATCAGGCTGAAATTAGTCAAAACGAATAAAAGGCTTTTAAAGTAAGAATAAACCTTAAATTCTAATAGATTTTTGCCTGGATAAACAGCCACTATATTAAAGCAAATAATCATATCACATAATTAAATACAGGTGACCTGAAAACGCCCAACTTACAAATATCCTGTACATGGGAACAACCAACCCAAGTGAACAAGACCAGGAGCAGTGCAGGCTCTCCCAGACTGGAAGACAAGAGGAGGGCATCCCTAGGATTCACCTTGGTCTCTTTCTACTGGACACTGGCATTGGCGGTGATTAGACTGGAAGCGGAAATGGGAAGTCATGGTCCCCATCCCCCTGTGGCACTCTTCCCACCATTCTCATCAAGGAATCCATTTCCCATAAGTGCTACGACAAGTGCCCCGTCTCCCAGGCCAGCCCGAGAGAAGTCCACAGGGCCTCAGTGCAGCTGGAACAGTGCTATTAATACTAGGCTGACTTCCCACTTGGAAGCCTACTCTAGCCCTGACAGTGCTCAGCAGCTCTGTTATGGTTAAATGGATTTGTGGGCGGTCCTGGGAGTCTGCCAGTTAGAACATCCTTTCTGTGGGAAAATTCCTGTGGAGGCCCAAAGAACTCAGTGTCAAACATGGCTGTAGGCCACAAGTTGGGAGAGCCTCAGGCAGTGACAAATCAATCCTCACCTTTCCCTTCTGGAAATACCTGGATAGGTGATCATTACAGTGAACTGTGGCACAGATAAACATAAGGCAAGTCCAAAGCTCAGCACATGACTTGCTCTATGGCAAGTAATAGGGATATTTTAGTGAAATCACTAATACAGTAGCAAATTAGCACCTGCTGCAACACACACACACACATACACATGCACACATATTCCACCATATGTGCTCCTTTCAATGTTTTCATCTTTAAAGGAATATCTGTCTTTGCTTGGAGAAAAATTCAGTGATGATTCAGGGTTTAGCTCTTCTTCTGGAGACTGATTTCTACACATTTGTCTATGTTCTCAGCTGGCCCAACCCAGGCCAGAAGAAAATTGTTGGATAACCAGGTAAAGCATGAAGATGCTAAGCTATGGGATAGAAAGTGAAATAATTATAATCATGATGAATGTAGGATCTCCATAGCATCATGTTCAAAAATCATGTTCAAATCAATTGACAGACAACATTATTATTATTATTATTATTATTATTATTATTAAATAGTCTTTGTGAATATGTGGAACTTATGTGTGCAATATTCTTCTCACCAACAGAAAATAGCTAGTTTGGTACAAGTTAATAAACTACAAACTCAAATAGTTTGTACACACACACACACACACACACACATACACAAAGCCAACAAGGAAAATGAGGAGCTATTGAATGATTATATTAGCAGATTGTAATCTGCTAGGAAATGAAGGTCATCCACTGTCTAGGAGATTAAAAACATCAGTATTCATCAGTCTAAATAAAGCAATGGTCATGTTGGAGCAGGTGCCTCCTCAAGGATAAAATATTCAGGCACCCATGGAGAATATAAAGGGAAGTAAATTTGAATTGATTTCTTATAATAAATGTCTGGGAACAATGTCTGAATTGACGTATAAAATATAGACAGAGAGAGAGCGAAAGGCTATATATTATATACATATACAAAATCTTGTAATTTCAATCCCATCTTATATCAAATAAATAAAGAGAACAACTAAATTAGTGTTGTCAGAAAAAAATAATTTTTCTATGCATTTCTCCATTCAGGAGCACATGATTACTGAGTCTAACAGTCAGGAGAGGAAACTTCATTAGATAATAAAAGGATATTATGTGCAATTAACAAATTAATCCCATAAATGGCTCTAAAGGAAGATTAAAGGTAACCAAACAGTCTTGCAAATAAGTTTTCCCAATATAACCTCCAAATCTTATTTAGCTGATACTAAAACGCTTATTAAAAATGTGTATCAACACCAAACTTCCTATACCATATTTCAATGAATTCAAAATTCCTAATCACCTTAGCATACTCATTATTAAAACACTGTAATTCGATATTGTGTTTGCTTCTCACTTAAAAATATATTCCCTCCCATATCTTCTAAGACATACTTTCAGGTATTTGTAGATTTCAGATTTGACTTTTCTCTTAGTTCCTTCAATATCAGTGAAGCTATTTTGTCAAATCCACTAGCCATAAGTAATTTATCATTTAGTCACATGGATGAAATTTGCCTTATGAAATGCATTAGGATATATATTTAATCTATAATAAAGGCATTATTTCCTTTAGATACATGCCTTTGAAGTCACTCTTAAAACAACAAGAAAAAATTTTCAGCAATATCATCCCTGCTGGTTTACTTTTATGAGATAGCTACTGAGTTCTACAAATAGCTAATGAGGCCAACAACCTGCATAATCAAAGTCCTGTAGCCCATCTTCTAAAGGGGCCACAGTAGTTTAAAGGAAGTGAAACTTGCAGTGTCAGCACCTGGACACTGTTGATAAGGAAACCCATACTCATGTTGCTATATAGGTTGTTTTTCAGATTGGCACATGCTGGGCAAATGCATGCTATTTTAAGACTTAGCTCAGTCAAACATTAGCGAGGCAAATTTTACCCACAGTCAAACAAGCAAATATGAGGTGGTCTGTTCTGCCCATTTTATCCATGTGAGTATAACTTTCACCTTTGTACAGAGGATTCTCACCAGTGGAGAAATAATTGGCAACCATTTATATCTTAGTAAGAAGGAATTAACAAAACAATAAAAGTGTCATAGTTGAGGTGTGAATTTAATTTATAATATCAATCCCAAATTATTGATGAAGCTCGTCCTGTAAAGATAGGTCTACTGGACTTGCTTTTAGGCCACCTGACTAGGAATTTCTTTTCCACCCATAATTAGACTTGTAAATGGAAAAGTTAATGTTGTTAGCAACCTCAGTCACTTGCTTACCTAACAATTACTTCCCCTTCCATCCTCCTTCGAAACAGAGTTCTGAGGGTTGGCTAGTCAATCTTTCCCCAGTGGCCAAGAGTAAATGACCCATCCCGGCTCCAAAGATAGTTCCTCATTATTTTTAGTGAGTTGTGGTTACACCATTCCATCGGTCAAGGATGTTTTAAGGAGAGAAATGCATATCAGATTAAGGTTGGTTGCACAAAAATTGCAAAAAAAAATAAATAAATAAAACTAACAGTGGCTATAAATAAGATGCATGGAAAATTCCTTGTTGGGGAAAGAAGTCAGGCGTTAAGGCAGCATGGGGCACTGAGTACGGGGCTGACACAGAGTTGAGGCTTCCCTAGCTTACTTTTTGCCATCTTGCTGTGCTGTCTCAGTTATTACACTTCTGCTCAAGCTCCAGACAATGTTATCTGTACTTCAGCCAGCAGGAAGCTCTCACTGGTGGGGACTTAGTCACATGGCTGCAATCGGTTGGATAGGAGGCAGCAAAGGGTAGGAAGGAAGAATGCAGAGAGGAGGGTAGGCAACTAGCACTCACTACCACAACCTGTGAGCCAACGCCAGCCCATGAAATATGAGGAAGCTTCTGGAATTCTGCTAAGAAGGAGAAACAGAAAGAGATGCACTACACTTCTCATCTGGTCACTGTCACATCTCAGTATGGTATCTGGAAGTGATACAGAATAAAGCCAACAATACACAGAGCAGGATGGAGCCTGCAGGGAGAAACACCTGTCACCCTGACATTCTACATACATGTTATGCTAGATTGTAATTTCATTGCTGTTTAATTCCCTTGGAAGGGGAGTGTTCTGTTACTTGCAGCTAAATGATTTCTAATTAATTCTTCTAATAGGCTTTCCTGGTTTAAAGACAGTTATTTCACCCTCTCAGCTAGTGTTTTCACAAGCTAAAAGACAAGAAAGACCAAACAGGTATTGTTTTAATTATGATTACAAAGTTTATCTTGGTTATTGCCTTAGAAACCTTAGGAATTTATGACTATCATGATGTGTTATCAGTATGCAGCCCCAAATAGGAAATTAGAAAAATAACTACTAAATTCATTATATGTATCATGTTCACAATTATTAACAAATAAGTGATTGTTTACCTTTTGGCATATGTTATTATAAAAATGAATGACAAAAATCATATTGCATTCATTCAGATATTCAACCTTTAAAAAATAATGGTTTTCAACTCCTGCTCTCACCACTTACTGGCACTGTGATCTAGGGCAAGTAATTAAGTCTGTGAAAATCACAGTTTATTTATACATTTAAAAAGGAGGGAAAATACCATCTGTCTTGGGAGGCTTAGGCAGCTGTAACAAAATAACATAGACTGAAGAGCTTAAACAACAGAATCAAGTTTCTCACAATTCTCAAAGCTGGAAGTTTGATATCAGGATGTCAATGTAGTTCAGTTCTGATTTTTTTCTTTTAATACACTGCTGGGGATTGAACCTAGGGCTTCTCACATGCTAGGCCAGTGCTCTGCCGCTGAACTATATCCAAGCCTAGCACAGCATAGCCCAGTTCTGGTGAGGGCTCTCTTCTTGGTTTGCAAACATCTGCTTTCTCTCTGTGTTCTCATATGGCTGGGTGGAGAAGCAAAATCTGTCTCTTCCCACAACATTAATCCCACCACGGCCCCTCCCTCATGGCCTCATCTAAATGCAGTCACCTCCCCAAGGCCCTGGATCTGATGCCATCACATTGGGAGGTAGGGCTTCCATGTAGAAATTTGGGGCAGACAATTCAGTCCTTAACCTCATCTCCTCTTATAGGGGAGTGAAGGTCAAAACATACCTATCTACCATAATGGAAAATATATAGTATATATTCAATAACTGGAAACAATTATATTATAAAAAGCCACTGGGGACACACAGATAAAGTGAGTGGATTAAAATTTTCATTCACTCATTCCTTCATTTATTCCTCCATTTTGACATACATACATATTCCTCCTAGTTCCAGAGGCAAATATAAAATCAATAGCAATGTTCGAAGTTAGAATCGAGTGTGTACACAAAGGAAATATGAGTCATCAAAGAGAGAACAGAAACCAATAGACAGCAGAAGATATAAATGAACAAGAACAGTGAAAGAAAAACAAGAAAAAGTATTTGGGAGGAAAACTAAAGGGAACCAGGTAAAGGAGCAAGAGCGAGAGAGATAGAGATAGATTGATTTAGAGAAATGGAATCTACAGACTGCTAAATGTCTGGCGATGGTAAGGAGTTATATTTTGCTCAGTGACAAGGTTTCTTTGAGACCTACATGCAGTACTATTCCAGTTTTCATAAGGGCTAAGATGTTATCTTTCTCTTACATTCTTTTTCTTATAACGCTACAGTGAATTTCTCCTGCCTGGAATAAGCAAGCATGTTCTTGTTCCTTGCAGCCTGAGAGAACCTGAATCGAAGTGATGGCGAAGCCACAGAATGGCTGACAGGGGAAAAAGTATCTGTAATGACAAGAGGGAAGAGCTAAGATAGAAATGTGTCAGGAGCAGGTGACAACCAAGACATCTGTGAAAGAGATCAAGACATACTACTCAGAGAGGTAGAAGGAGAAACAATAAGGAGGCATGAAAGTTGTAGGAAAAGGAAGAAAACCAGTTGTTATGCAGAAACAAAGGTTGCAGAGGTTACATACCATAAGGACTCATCCTTCTGAATTTGACAGTGAGGTTTCCTACTACCTTCGGAATGAGGTCTCCTATTACCTTGGATAAAGGTGACTCAAGAAAGCAATGGGATGGAAGCCAGTTGGCAGAGGATTGAAGTGTGGACAGAAATCAGTATCTGAACTATTTTTATGAAATTTAGTTGTAAAAGTTAGGTAAGCTGCAGGAGAGGTTTGCTCAAGGAAGAGTTTTAACACGAAGAGATAATTGTGTAGAAGCCGAGTCAAAGTTAGGGGAGAGCCAGATGATACTACTTGTAGTGAGCCCAGGGAAGCAGGCCTGGATGGAATTCAGACAGAGATATTTTTGCCTCTGAGATGGGAGGAAATGGAGTCTGTGCTGCTCGTATGTGATGCGCTTATGATACATCGTTTACAAGGACAAACTGACCCAGTACTTTCATATGGAGCCAGCTATACCAAAATAATATTTAAAGCTTTAAATGAGGCAAAAATTATGCGTCAACCATACGATCATCTATAATTTGCCAAATATTGTTACTGGTTCTGCATTTTGAGCCCTTATCATAAGAGCACTGATGGAGCTCAGTTCTGGAAGTGACAGATCTTGTACTTGGGGCTGATTAATGAATCACCCAGGAAGCCTGAGAGACCCGGATGTTACCTCCAGCCCATGGGGCTTCCAGGCATCTGCCCTATCAGGCAGGCACATCTGCTTCTCTAGTTGAAGGAAACAAAGCCAGAATAGAAGGGTCGGTTGGCAGAGCCACAAGGTCAAGCCTTGCCCTCTCCTTCCTGGTTTCCTGTACTGATCTGGAACTGTCTATGTGAAATGCCTTGGAGCAATTGTGCACTCTGCAAAAACAACTAAAACAGGAACAACTACAATGCATTCCTCTTTCACAATCCCTGAAATGCCACTAGGTTCATTTACTCATCTGTTCTAGGCACTAGAGAAAATGTGGTGGTCAGAGAATAATTTTCCTGTATAAAACAGACTGCCGTGGATTCTTCCGTAAGGACTACTTATTAATAACGATTCTTACTATTTATCTAAATGGATGCAGCTGTAAATCTCGCTAACCTATTGCATTACTGTTTACAAAGGGTGAGGTTGCTGTTTATTTTTCAGCCTGGAAGATACACAAGTTGTACTTTTCATTTACGAGGTACAGCTGAGGGTAGATGAGGCCTTAGGATAAGTACTTCATTCTAAAACCCACAAAAGATGGTGGCCTTCAAAGCTTACATGTGTTCTAATCTTCCTCGTGCCTATTTAACCCAGAGTCTCATACCTGGCAGAAGACCCAAGTGCCCTGTAAGAGACCACACATTTATTTTATCATCTAAAATAGCATTATCATCCCTCCCTCAATGCTAACTTCCCAATTTGCCATAGGTACCACGTTTAGATTCATTTTCCATCAATTAATTTAAAATTGTTTTCAAAATTTGTGAATTGATAAACATACTATTTCACTTCTGAAGATACAGTATACAAACAAAACCAAAATGCTGGTGATTTATGATTTCTATGAGATTGACTCTTCCTCTGTAATTGTGTTTCTTAGTACAGATTTAATATCCCTATTCAGAAAATCTGAAAATCTAAATGCTCTGAAATTCAAAACATTTTGAGCACAACTCTTTTGGAGTGTTTCAGATTTTGTGTTTTCTGATTAGGATGCCTGATAAAGTCTACTATGCAAATATTACACAATTTGAAAACTCTGAAATATGAAATACATCTTGTCAGATCAGACATACTTATTCTCCTTTCCCTCATCCCCCTATATCATTTTTATTGTTTTTGCTTTGTTCTGTTTTTGTTTCTGTTGTCGGTACTTTGCTATTGTTCATTTTTATTATTCTCTTTGAAATAAAAAAGACATACTTAGCCTGTATTACTGTTGTCGAGTTTAACGAGTAGTATTCTGTTAAAATCTATGGTAGCTCATTCACCCCTATATTCCTGTAGCCAATAAATTCGTGACAAAGGAGGAAAGGGCTTGATAAATATTTGTGGACTAAGAGAATAAGCTCACAATTGTCACTCCTTTTAATTTATAGGCTTTCAATTTCACATTTCTTTGTTTTCATTTTTTAGAGACCAAAGAATCTTACTACTTTGGTGGATTCTCACCAAATAAGACTCAGGTGCTGTAACTGAGGTAACCATATATTCCAGTTTACTTATTGCAGTTCCAATTTATGCCTAATATGCCAGGGTAATTATTACTGATAATGTTTTCCCTTTCAAAAATACCCCACTTTGATCTTGCAACCGCTATTCTCCTAGGATCCCCTAACCATTTATAATATTCTCCATGTAGATTTTAGGAGCAAGTGAAAGCTTCTTTGTACACAGTGCACTGTGACAATGCCTGCTTGTTTTGCTTCTCAATTTCCTTCTCGTCTAAGAGAATTCTAGGACAGTGATTTTCAAATTTTAATGTGTTGTATATTATCTAGGGCTGTTAGGAATAAAATACATTTCTTATTCAGCAGGTCTAGAATGGGGATTCTGATGCTGATCTGAGACCCACACTTTGAGCAGTGAGAGTTTGCGAGTTTTCCTGATCATCAGTAACCTAGAGTTCAGGCATTGTGATATTGTCACTTAGTACTCAGTAGCATACTTTGTAGAAGCCACAGCATGGAGGTCTAATCTTACCTTTATCACTTACTCCCTAGGAATTAAAGAATGTAAAGATAAATATCAAAGCCGATGGCAGCTGAAGTTGTCATCAATTATCAAAGTGCACTTTGAGTTCTTTCTTTATCTACTCTATCTAGCCCTTCCTTAGCATTTCCCTCATTTTCTTCGAAGCTTCACATCAAAGTGTACTTACTTTGATACATATCAGAGGGTCATGAGGTCATGAGTAGAGCCATATTTTGAAGAGTACCTTAGAAATGGCACCTGATTATGCTAAATTATGGTGTTTTAGGTGTATGTAGAAACTACACCAAGGTTTGTATAGATCCCCAGGAAAGTTAGTAATGAAATCCAATGCATACATATTCATTTATCACTTGCTTGGATTCAAGACATGGGCCAAGGTTAACTCCCTTAGCCTGTGTGCATAAATAATGGCAGGCAGTTGTATACACTGCTGGAAAAGCCGGTATTACCAGCAATAGAAACATGATCAACGTTAGAAAAAATAGGAACTAAACGAACCTCAAACTGGCTTTGTTGTAAACTTTGTCTCCTCACTTTCCTAATAAGACATTAGTTAGCAGATTTCCAATTATTTCAGTTTGACATTCTTTCCTTTACTCAGAAGTCATGACACCTAAATATTTGTTTTAACATAATGTAATGTGATATGATTAAAATGGTATTTTGTAAACAGTAACTCCAAGTTAAATTTATTGGATCAAAAAATCACCATAGTCATGAAAAGTGTAAACTTCTTCATTACCTTTAAGGTCATTTCCAGCTATAAACATGTTTCTTTCCTCTGATGTCAGTCCTAATATAGGACCCTTGCTCTCTCTCTGGGTAGACTCAACAATAAAAGGGAAAAATGAGATTAGAAAACTGGATAACTTTATTTGAAAATTAGTGTCTGACTATTTAGTCATTGTAAATCTAGTTAAGATTTTTTTTTCTGGTACCAGGGATCGAACTCAGGACCTTGCGCTTGCCAGGCAAGCGCTTATGCCACTGAGCTATACCCCCAGCACCAGTCATTGTAAATCTAGATCCTAAGTGTGAAATGACTATGTGCTATATGTTCATCTCTTACAATTTGTAGCTCACTGTAGGTTGTAATTTTCTATTAATACATTCATCGACTTATATAATGAATGTCTGCTTGTATCACAGTGCTTATAGTTTGAAGAATATAAGGAAATGTCCTCCTAGGCAAGGGCTCACAAAGTGACAAGGGAATGTCTCCAAAATCCCATTAAGACCTACACCTGGATCATGGGGTTCCACCCTCAGTTGCACAATAACTGCTCTTTAGTTGGCAGGTCATTTAAAGTATGTCTATAATAGAAAATATGCTTGTAAAAAAGTTTGGCCCAGATGCTATAGTGTCTGAGAAGGGGGGCTTGTTCATGAGAAAATATGTTGAACTACCAGAGTTGTACTTGGCACTGACAGATTTCATATGGTGAATGAATCTCCAAATTCCTTAGATCTCCAAACAGATATGGGCAGAAATTTCAAGCACATTTCCATTATCTGATTGGAGTTTTCTAGAAAACAAACAGCCAGGACATGGGCAGCATTAAAATTAACCTGGTCCCTCAAGTGTTTCTCTCACCAAATTGGTTCTACAAGCACACAAATATTTGTCTTTTACAGAGGGGTCAGCAGCTTACAACGCGCAGACCAAATCTTCTATTACTGTAAATAAGGATTTGGTACCAGTCATACATATGTATTTGCATATTATCTATGTCTGTATTCATTCTCAAATGGCAGAGTTGGGATGGCGACCATATGGTCAACAAAGACTAATATATTACTACATGGTCCTAACTAACTGAAATATTAAAATACTTTACTAAGTACATCCTCACCAAAACAAAAAAAGAGAATTAAGCTTGCAGTGACATTTCACTGATTCAGTTTGAAGAGTTCATAAACATCTTTAATAACTTTGACATTTGAAGAATCTCTAAACATCTTTAACAATTTAAAATTATTATAATCCTTAACAAAGGCAAGAGAAGCTAATATGAAGATGTTTGTGTGAAAAAATTCTACACAAATATTGTTTTGACATGTGGTCAATCACTAACAAATTAATTAAGTGTCAGTGAGAAAGATAATGCATAATTTAATACACTGTGATTTATGTGGGAAAAGACAGTAAGTAAACATAGATGTAAAACTTCTGATTTCTACAAACATACAATAAAGTAAAACCTAGTTTTTGAGCTTAGGCTCATATGCTAAATATCTACATAATAATTTGGAACAGACATCTTGATCCAAAAGACTTTGCTGAGTACCACAGGAAAGTCTCTGTAAAAATACTTCACCTTTTTTTTTTTTGGCAGTACCGGGGATTGAACTCAGGACCTTGCGCTTGCCAGGCAAGCGCTTATTCCACTGAGCTATATCCCCAGCCCCTTCTTTTCTTGTTTTTTTTTTTTTTTGTGGTAGTGGGTATTGAACTCAGGACCTTGTGCTTGCCAAGCAGGCACTTATTCCACTGAGCTATATCCCCAGCCCTCTGTAAAAATATGCCTTGATCTTAATTATATTTAATGTACATGTGTAATTATTTGAGAATCTGAAGCCAATAAGAAAAATTATATTTAAATCTGGAAGAGCATTCTCCTTGTGTCCTGCATTGGTTGATATTAAGATGTGAGTATTTACATTTAATGAAACAAAATGGGAAACAAGACCATCTGTCATGAGGAGTTTTGAAATTTATATCCAAGCTACTTCCTAAATATAGACCTTCCTTCCTCCTTTCATAGGCCTTCAACTATCTGCTATGGTTTAATTTTTAAAGTATCTAGAGAGTTACTGCTAAAGTACCTAGTCATTCAACTCAAATGGCAAATTCAACATAATTATATTTTCTCTACTAAGTGAAATACATACTGAATGTTTATCACCTTCCCCATATTATGCCAATATGTAAAACTAGATATTTTTCTCACTACGGGTACTTTTTATTGATCAGTGATTAACTATATGTCCAGTGATTCTTGATAAACAGTAATTGTATTTACAAAACACCTCCATGTTCATTTTAGGATATTAATCAGATATTCTTTATTTAATGTGCACCTTTAATAATAGTTAAGAAATTATGAATAGTGTACTTGGGACAATGATTTACAATTTTAATTGCGCTAAAAGCTTTTTAAAAACTGGAAGTACAAAAGCCAAGGCAATTGATACTGCTTTATTTCTCTCTTCTTTATGAGGGACCAAAACAATTCACAAGGAATGCCTGCTGTATGTAAATACTCAAAAAGTGATTCATACAAATTCTTAAACATGAAATTAAAGTTTCCAATAATCCTGAATATTTAAATATGAATGTTTCAAAATTTTTTCATGTCTCTCCATATTTTAAATTTGGCCTTGTAACAAGTATATGGTTGCCAGTCCTCAATACCAGACACACAGATGTTAGTAGGTGAGATAACAGGCCTGCTTGATAAGTAAAATGTAAAACAGGAGGTCTTGTTTTTTCTACTCTGGAGGAAAAGAAAACAGAATCATCACCAGCCCTCTTCATCCTGTCCATAACAAATAAATTGCCAAGAGCTTGGGGAAGGGGAGAGGGAGACAGAGCTAGAAAGAAACAAATGATAACCATATATATCTAGATCTTTGAAACAGATGGGCTAAAATTTGATCCAAGAGTTTCCCACCTTTGGAACATAAAATCATTGTCTCTTTGGGTTCAAAAAATAGATGTGCTGCATTTAAAGCACATAAATAACATACAGGACTTTGTGTTCTCTTTGAAAGGCTACTCAAATACCAAAAAAAGTGATCCTGAAGGGCACAATTTGGTGGTGAAAGTTAAGGAAAACAGATGAAGTTTAATCAGCTTCTCTCATTTGGCTGTCACTGAACAAGTGTGAAAGTGTGAACTCCTAGGTAACATAGATGCAGGTGGCATTAGTGAGGTTTATTTGATTCGTAATTTATTTTATTCAAAGTGAGACTGTGAGAATTTGGGTACTGAAAAATAGAACATGATGCTTATAAGCAAATTTCTTCTTCCTGTATTTTCAAAATTTATCTAAATAGGATTAAATTTATTGGTGTCCTACAGTAATAGTAGCACCCAAACTTCTGATTAATATTCCAATGTGAAGCAGTTTGTTACTATCAGTGGATATCAAGCAATTATCAGGCTTTTGGAAATTACCTGAAGCTACAAATGGAAAGCCTGTAGCTAGTTTGCTGAGGCAAAAGACAAGTTTCACAATGGATCTGTCCTCCTTGACAAGTCCTAAGATAGAGAGGTTTTAAAATTCAGAACAATATTCAGTACTTGGCCATGTACTTGGGAGCTAAAATTTGGATTTTATTTTTAGGGTGATGTTGGTGCTGAGGATAGAACCCAGGACCTCACACATGTCAGGCACTCACACATGCTAGGTATATCACTGAGCTATAACCCAGGTCTATACTGGATTTTAAGAGGCCTTAGACAGTCAGTCCTTCACAGGTAAGCTCTAGAGCGGAGAGTCAGACTTTTCCGTCCTTAAGGTATCTCTAAAATGGGTTTGGCAGCTACAAAATAAAACACTTACGGAAGATTAATCAGGACAGAACAGATTTTAAATATTTCCAACAGCACAAAAACTTCCATTGGGTAATGTTACATAGCTAGATGCTACAAACATTTACAATATTGGCTTTTCATAGTTTTCTTTTCAAAATTGACCAGCAACCAATTCCTCTCTTAATTCCTCAGAAGTGGACAATCTAATATGTACCACATTTGGAGCTACTATTTCATTGGATAATCATGTTTGCCTAGTCACACTGGAAAACGAAAGAAATTAGAAAAAGTAGCAATTGTCTGGAATGTGCTAATTTCTACTTACTCCTCCCTGTGTGTATTAGAACTAAACTAAAACCTGTTCTTCACACTATGAGACAAAAAGGTCTTTGTCTGACTATCTAAATTGACTTCCCACACAAGACCTAAGTGATAGCAAGCTGGTAATGCTTGACTCATCCTTTAAGTATCAGCTCCTCCTTAAGTCATATCTTTTACTAAATGTCACCTTCTGAGAAAGATGCTCTAACAGCCTCTCAGCTCCCATCCAGCATTCTATCCCCGTAGCTTGTTTGTTACCACCTGGCATAGTACAAATTTATTGAATTGTTTAAAAATGAAACTTTTAACTCTTTTATTCCCTGATGCATACCTAATGCTTAGATCAGTATCTCTGTTCTGTTAACTCTGTAAATACTTATAGAATGAATTTATGATTCAAATCTCCAAAGGCCAGATGCAAGATTTTGTGCATATGGACTTTCTTGGAGAGACAATGCATAATTTAGATCTCCTTCTGAAAAGGTTAGGCCTGTGGCCTAAAAAGACTAAGAATTTGAGTCATACACATACGGTGGCATCCAATATCAGAAAGCTGATTGCCTGCAGTGTTCATATATGAAGGGTTGTGTACAATGTCCGTAAATGAAAACTCTCGTAAAATGCCCACTGTATTAGAATCATACAAAATAAACAACAAAAACTAAGAAAACAATAGTATATAATGTTTTTATTTTAAAGGGTTGTTTGTTGTTGTGTATGAAAATTTACACCGAAAAGAATTTCATCCATACTAGGTAATTTTCATCTTTCCCAATTCTGTTCTGTCCCTTGCTAATGAACATATCTGTGTATTTACATATGTGTAATCAATAACTACATACATTTTGCTTTTTAATGTTTTTGCTACCAGGTTTTAGCATGAGCTCCAGCTGGTTTAACCTCTTCTGTGCAGCATGGACCATCCCCAGGCAGACCTGTACAAGCGTGGGCTGTGAGTCTCGGCATTAATGGCTTCTCTCTGCTCTGTCAGCTTCCCCTGCTCCCCTGTTTACCAAATATTAACTGTACAGTCAAGGCCAAAGGAGTCACAAAAGTTAGACAATGTGTGATGAGGAGATAAGAATTCAGGGTGAGAGCAAGCGCTAGACGGGGAAACTGGAGAAGGACAGAAAACGAGATTGGGGTCAGTGTCAGGTAAACAGAGCTAATGTGGGCTCAAAGGGAAGCAATAAGCAAAGTAAATTAAAGAGAAAAGAACAGGAAAATAAAAGAAGTTTAAAACAGTTCTGAATTGACAAATTAATATGAAATACAAAGAAACAATGCTAAAAGGAATTAAAAGATTATAATATCTTAAGAAAAAAGAAAAGCACAGCAAAAGAAAATAAAAACTGACAAATGGTGATATTGACATGAAAAGAGAAAACCAAAAGGAAATATAAACACGGAAGAGAGAAAAATAAAAGAAAGGATCATGTGCACAGCCTCGCAAACACAGTGAGCTATGGCAGAGAGAGCAACGCCAGAGACATGTACTGACAGACACGGCACGGAAGGCACAAGAACGACCCCTAAATATGTCCACACTCCAATTCCTGGAACCTTACATGGGAAAGGGGGCTTTGCAGTTGAGATTCAGTATATGATCCTTAGGGTGAGGAGAAATTATTCTAGATTGTCCAGGTGGGACCGATCAAATCGCATGGAACTTTAAAAGTGAGAGCTTCTCCCAGCTGGAGAGGCAGAGATGGAGACAAAAATAGAGAGACACAAATCAGGGAGAGAGAGACACAAACGCACAGAGAAAGAAAAGGGGAGACTCAGCTCCTTACAAGTTTAACAGAAAAGGGTCTCCTTTTGAAATTTCATGATGGATGTCATAAAGTGACTCTTCTCCGAAGAAAAAACTACTCATACCATTATCTCTGTCTCCCCATTATTTGTGTCTTTTCCCCATCTTCCAGACACACTCAGAAAATAAACAAAAACAGTAGCTCAGATACATATAGAGTCCCTTCCAAAATATGTATATCACGAAAACTAAAAGTCATATAAATATTTTAATATTGAATTTATTGAGATGTTGTGAGATTAATACAAGCTACCTTTAACTTCTACAATTACAAGAGGTGCTCAAATTGCTGGGCAGTATCTTCCAGACACTTTCTAGTTCAGTGAACTGCTAGAATGTGCACATATTTTTTGGTGGTCTCTCTCTCTCTCTCTTGCTCTCTGCATTATATATAATTGTGATATTATTATATACTATATTATTATATCATATATACTGCATCAAAGTAGTCTGTTTCATAACAAAACGTCATTTTTCCTACTTACATTTAGAAGAATACGGATGAAATATGATTTCTTTTTGTCTCAACCAGAAATCCTACTATAACATTGAGGCAGATATCTTTGGTAAGGATGAGAAAACAGTTCATATTACTCAGAAATTGTTCTAAAATCACAACTCCCTTACACTTATCCAGTCGGAACCATATTGAGATATTGTTGGGTCCAGACAACCATATGTAAACCCCGTTTGCTGCTAAGCTTTCAAGAAAACATAAGTAATAATTTGATAACCTAAAACTGTAGCAAATTAAATAGAGAAAATCACTATGGTATCTCTCCTCGCCTGATAGCTCTCTCTTTTCTAGATTAAATATATAGCATAATAAAAAACATGAAGTTAGACTAAAGATGATGGGAAAAATTTGAAAAGAATGCTTGATACAAACTTAAAGCGTTAGTGGAATGTTAATATTGCAGCTGACGTTATCACTATCACTAACAGCATCAAATCAGTTAATGTGGATGAGTCAAGAATGGTTTCCAAACCAACACGGCACACTGGATACATGCATCTGCCTCCCTTCTTTCATAAGACCCCCTTGAAAGGACATAAAAAGTATTCCCAATGAAGGTATTATCAGGGGACTAGGAATTGCAAGAAGATAGAATACAGTGTATGTTCGCAGATGTTGTTCAGGTGGGCGCTGCAGTTAGGGTGGGGGGATCCATGCAGGGCACCAACAGTGTGAGCTAGAAGCTGTGGCAAAGGCATGTGAGATCAGCCGGGCTTCTGGGCCAGGTGGGCCTGAGCTCCAGACCTCATTATCTGTCACTAATTAGCTGCTGAGCTTGAGAAGTTGTTTATCTCTTTAAACTGCACTTTGCGCACCTGAAAAAAGGAGCTAGGCATACTCAACCCTGATTCTTACAGGAACAATAGGCAAGATGATACATGTGAGCGGGTGTAACACAGCTGCTGATACTTAATTAAAATCAGTTACATTGCAGCCCTTACTGTCACCATATTCCCCTCTCCCTGCCTTCATGTTGCTGCCTCCATGTGTCCCACACGACCTCCTTTTAAGTTCAGTTCACCCGGGAGACCCCAGATCTCTGTTTTCTCCCATTCCTTGTTTTGCCGTCAATGCTGAGCCCTGATCCCCATAAAGCTTCACTCGTGTTGAGACCATCTGCATTTGAGACTGAACAGAGGAAATAAATTACAGATATCCATGATCTTTAAAACAACAGCTGCACAGAGGATTACAAGTATGTCGTACCATGCCTTTTAGTTTTAAGACTCCAGAAAGTGAGGAGGAAAAGGAATCAATGGATTCCACTTTTAACCTGGCTTTGTCACTCATTAGGTGGCACGATCACCATAAACACTTACATTTTTCTTCTATAAATCAGTGCTAACAATGCCTGGGCTACCGCAATCTCAAAAAATGTGAATCGTTTATTTGAATGTTGCACAACTATAGTGGACAAACTACTTATACTTCTGATCATTTAACAGAATAAAATACGGCAAATATTCTACCATTGAAATAATGAAATCATAAGTAAGGTGAATCGGTTTGATCAGCTCCCATTAAAAAATTATTGACGTTGGCCCTTAAACTCGGCCGTATTTTAATATTTAGAGCCACTGTACATTTATTATAGGTCATTAATCATTTGCTGCCTTTTAAACTATTCAAATGAGTTGGTGATCTTTAGTGAATTACTGGAGGATTGCAGAGGAAATGTGTCCTTTAAAAACAAAGCCAGTGATAATTTTTAGAAAGCATCTGCTTATCTTTTTAATAAATTTGATTTTCCATGGATTATCTTTCTTAAGGCGTGTGAGAACAAATAACCCCTCACTGTCACAGTACTCATGGGGTACTGTGAAATGGATAAATTCCATTTCACATGGGGTACAACCTTTGAACATAGAAGACTCTAAGAACCTCACAGGGATACCTTATTTCATTGTTATGATTCTGCCTATCCAGTGTGTTGTTTTCACATTGGCATAATGACCACAGCAGACAAGAGCTCTTCCAAATATATCGCATTTATCATTCATTACTCTGTCACTTGGGTTCCTAGCATTGTCTCTTGGTCACTGTCGTATTTGGCATAGGAAAAGATAAAGTATCCCAGAGTCTACAGTCTGCTGAAACTGTTCAAAGATAACAAGGAGGAATTTTCAAACAAATTAGTTTTCCAAAAGCATGGAAATCCATGAATTCATGCCAGAAATAAAAATACATGGCATCAGATTTACTAAGTCAAATTCTTTATCAAGGGGCAATATTTATTTCTTCAGCTCTTAAACATTGTAACAGAAATGCATCCATTCATTTGCCTGTTCTTTAGTGGCTTGGACTACCCAGAACACAATCTTAAATCCAGAAGGAACCCTACAGCATTCTCATGAACTTTTTCAAGATAAGGAAGTTCTGAGACTCCTTTTGGCCAGTTGATTAGATTGATATTGTGAAGATAATTATGGTTACTTAATGAACTTAGCTGTCTCATTTCCAGTGGCAACCTTAAATTCTGTCTTGGTTAGAGGCAAGCAGAAATCTGTGAAATGGGATAGAGGACTATGAGGGCTGAGGGAAACGAAGAATGGCTAGAGTGGTTTGGGACCAGGAAAACATTCTCACACACCTCCAGGCTCTCTGGAGACCTGCATCATCCCAGGAGAGTTTGGTAAGTAACATGCACAATGGAAAGTCAGATACACTGAGGAAAAGACACTATTTTCTGAGGCCTCTGGGGTCAGAAGCTAGGGAAGTCTGTGTGGTTCCTGACTTCTGGCACTCACAGAAAGCAAATTCTCTCTTGCAGCCTACAGGTCCCAGACAAGGTCAGGTCCCCAGAATGTGAGTCTCTCTAAGACCAGAAGTATCTGTCTTCATCTTGTCTGTCCTCAGCCATGGGCTGGATGTAGAAATCATAGTTCTTAAATTAGCATTTCACACACCTTCATGTGTTTATACTGACTGTAAGGAAAAGGAAAGTCATCTTAAAGGGTAGAACTTCAATTATCAGGAAAACTCTCACATTGATTTGCTGCCTTTGTTGCAGTGCCTGATCATTGGAGGATCATTCTAGACTAAATTCACTGGTCGTGCTCCTCTCCCCAAATTCTCAGCCTGCAATATAGATTGGCCTTTTTTCACTTAGCAGAGACCTAGTACCAAACACAGAAGTGATACAAGTGGCCTGACAAATGAATTGTTTAAATTCTTGTTGAAGTACTATATAGAGATATATTTATAGGTTGTGGATTTAATAAAATATTTAAGTAAATACTCCACCATCAATGTAATAAACTATAACTAAGAGGTATCAATTTGGTTCCCTTACACTAAGAAATTGTTGATGCTTTTCCCTAAAGTTGACTGATTTTAAAAAATATGGTTTCTGAGCATACTCACAAATCTAGATATCAGTAAAAGCAAGCAGGAAATTTTTCTGCCACCCTGCATGATTTTAATGCAGCCAACTTTATGCAGAATACTCTAACAATACTTTTTTCCTAACTGCAGAGTAGATGAGTTAAAAAAAACTCTTTATGTTTCACAAAAAGTTTAACCTTCTGCAGTCAATCAATATATAATGACTCAGTCAGGGGATGTCTTTTTTTCAAATTTTCCATTTTTTAAATCTTCCAACAGTACTGTTTAAGAAATGTGCCAGAGAATAGAGTGGCATTACAGTACAAACTACCTGAACACAGACATTTTTGTCTGGCATTTTTATTGTAAACAATGCATCTTTGTCTAGAATGTGTGCTTCACATGAGCAATTTTTGAAGACAGGCTTAGCGCCTCAGAACACATCTCTAATCAGAAAACTACACAAATAAGATGAGTTATATAGGAGCTGTCAGTAAATTAGAAACTCTATGCAATTTGCAATTTAATACTCTGGTTTTACTCTCTCCAAAAGAGGTTTTACTAAACTCAATTTTAAGTTTAATTTTAGATAATCAAACTCTAAACCAAAACTGTATAGATATTAATATTTTTGAGCTTAGACCAAATCTCTAAGACTGCCATACTTAAGTAGAGAAAACAAGAGAAGAAGAGCCTTCCTAGATTTGCAGCTGGGCGTGGATCCCTGATTCGTAATTGCACTGATTTCCCTATGAGTCACACTCACTCCTAGTATACACCAGACTTTCCCCTTTTGAATGCCTGAAGAGAAACTTCTGTTTGACAATGGAAGACTGGAAAGTGATGAGGAAATCATACAGTTTTGTCCAGCTCAATCACACATAGAACTTTACAGGAGAAAACTGAGTGTGCAAGAAAGATATTCAGTTGCGGGGGGGGGGGGTAGAAGAGCTTATGAAAACACATATTCCTGGGCCCTACCTCACAGTTTTGTGTTTACTAAGGCCAGAATGGGGCCCGTGATTCAACATTTCTAACAAGCCACTAAGTGATATGGGATCTGCTGCTCCGTGGGACATATTTAGAAGAGCACTGCTTTGGTGCAGGGCTTCTCAACCTCAGCATTATTGACACTTAAAACCCACTAATTCTTTGTTATGGAGCTGGGTGGTACATTGCAGGCTGTCCAGGAGCGTCCCTGTTCTCCACCCACTAGATGCCGATTGCATCTTTTCAATGTGCCCTCCAAACATGTCTCCAGATGCCTCTCAATGTTCTTTGGGAATGAGATCACCCCCACTTTCAGCCACTGGCTTAGAGGAGGGGCTCTGAGGGAAAGAGACCGGAACTGAAATCTACCCAAACCATTTCACTACTCAAGTGACTCAGGGTAGCAAAATAAATGTAGTTAAAGCAACAGCATTGTGCTGGGGTTGTGGCCTAGTGGTAGAGTTCTTGCCTTGTGTGCACAAAGTCCTGGGTTTGACTCCCAGCACCACCAAAACAAACAAACAAAAATAGTGTGACTGTGCCTCACTGAGCTATTGCAAGCACTGGATAAATGAGGATGTATTTGAATATTTGGCACGGAGCCTAGTCTCAAGTCAGTACTTGCTATGAGTTCATGATGGTTGGATCAAAGGGGACAGTCTTTGTATGAGCCAATATCCTCCAAACTCTATCATAGAAGGGTAAGTTTCTATCTGTTGAGTTGGAGAAGTTAGAGAATGTGCATTATATTTAGAATTCTAGTCTTTATTCATTTCAAAAGTAATAACTGTGAAATAAGCCCAGCATCTATTTGTATGGTCTCAACGCTTAAAACCTAGTTGCATGACTAATAGGCTGAACATATTGTTATGATCTTGACAAAGTCTTGATTTGAAATATAGATGTGTTTCTTGATTTGTCTCCAAAGAAACATGTTTTGCCAGTTTGTCAAGTCTACTTCAATCCACAGACAATAGGGGATAAGAGTAAGTTATTTTTCAGAGAAGGAGAGAAATTTCAAACAAAAGGTAGCATTTATCTCTTATTTTATCAATACCCTCTCGTAAGGGGCACCGTCGCTAGTTTTTCCTTTCACCACCAGGGGGAGAACAAAACTTTTTCAGAGTCACAAGCACTTGTCAGATGAGCATTACAGACGTTGGCCAGCCAGAGTTGAATAAACCTTTTCGTTACTTCCTAATAGGATAAAAATATCTGCTGGCGTGATTTCAGGAGCAAAGGCTGTACAAGTCACTTCTGTATACAGGGTTCTTTCAAGCTTTTTTTTTTTATTCCAAACACTGCTGCAACAGCTATTTTTGATCTTGGAAGACAAGAGATGACAAAGTTAACTGTGCTTGGTGTTCTTTCTCTACATTTAAGAGGAACTATTAGGAAAAAGCAAGTAAAAATTAATGTTACATAAGGGAAAGGTTTGAAATTCAGGGGAAAGGAAAGTACATGGCCAGTGACCGATACATTTATTACAAGGAAGAGGGTAGAAAAGAATGAAGTGAAAGAGAAAGGACCGCTCTTTGGCTCCCTTTGCCTTCCCCAAACCACGTATTGAAAAATAACAATGATAATACCGAGGAGGTGGTGATAGTGGAAGTGAAGGTAGCACTGTAGTTGGTTGGGATTCTTCTGGTAGTAACGATGACAAAACGACAGGGGAAATTTTAGCTTAATCAAAGACCGCTACTGTAAAGCAAATCTTGGGCCACATAATGTACATCAGTAGCTAAATGAAATCTTACCTGAACTGTAGAAGGAAAGTAGGTTGTTTTTTAAAAATTTACTTATTAAAATATTAGAGGAAGTTCAGACATCCTGATCATTCTCAAAAAGAAATCATTCAAAGTCCCCGAGACCAAAGATAAACAAGTAGACACAAAAATTATTGTTAACCAAGTATTAACCTAATGATTATTACATAAAGAATGCTTTCATGTGCAAATAAAAATTCATAAAGTTATACTCCTGAATGCTGGCTTTTCATCTGATGAGCTACTGTCTCATTCTCATTGATGTCTAGATAAAATATAGCAAGAATACATATAATATGTAGATTATGCCATATACTCAGGATTTTCTTATCATAATTCGCTGTTTATAATTTTCATACAGTAGCAATCTTTTACAATGACCACATGTTATAGGTAAAACCAAAACGGATACAGCTTTGTCATCGTAGAACAAAAGATGTTGCTTCCTAGGATATATTCAGAATAAATATTTCTGAGTCTGAAATATGGTGTACATATTTATTAAACTATTTCTTAAATCACTGGAGAGTCCTTGAGATTTTATCCAAACAAGTCAGAATAAGACTGACAAAAAAACGTAAGAATAAAAATACAACTTTACTAGAAAGTCAAAAATAGTGAAGCCAAAGCAGCTTATACTGAATTTAAGTTTCACTAGCATTTACGTATCTGTTAGAAATGTACCTAAAGGAAGACATGGGTGTAGCATCTCTAGTTACAATATTAAAGACAATTATTATTTTTTGGTGTCTGGATATGTAAGCTGCAGAATATTTATTAGATATTCTATTTCCTCTTGGCTAAAATCACTGAGGCTGAAGCCAAATCCTGTACTGCATAAATGGCATCAACCAGAAAGGCATTTACTAAGATATTCCAAAATCAATAAGGAATATATTTTGGGGAGATTTTATTTTGGCTATCATAAGCCCAGCAAATAAGGGAGTTGTGAAGAACCGAGACTGGAAGTTCCACAAAGAAACTCCATACTTCATGTTTCCTTGTGGAGAAAAAAAAAATCTAGAATCTCTCAAGGGAATTCTAATCCTGATCTAAAGTGACTTGGCAAAACTCAGGATCTCAGAAGAGGGAAATGTTTTAAATAATAAAGGGTTGCCTAATGGCTTCTCAAAGTGAATTCTATAATTAAGACTTAGGTGTAAGATCACATGAGGAAGATTGCAAAGGGGACTGTCCACTTAGTTCCCTCACACATTGTCTTTCCTATCTCCTTCCCCTACGAAACAACATAGGATGGATATAAAAGTCATTAAAACAATTTTCCCTTAGGCTTTATGTTTCAGCCTTGGCCTATGGTGCCTGTCAATAATGGCCATGCTGTTGGAATCCCAATTTGTGATTCTTATCTGGAATTTGTAACCTTAGACACAAATTATCCACCTGTATAATGACTGAGGGGGTGTTTCTGCTAACTTAGCTTCACTTCTTTGAAAAATATCAGCAAAGATCTAGGGATATAGCTCAGATGCAAAAGTGTCTGCCTGGCAAGCACAAGGTCCTGAGTTCAATTCCTAGTGAACACACAAAAAAAGCCAACAAAATAACTACTTCCTGTCTGTCTTAGTTAATTTTCTTGTTGCCAAGGCAAAATGCCTGACACCATAAGTTAAAGGAGGAAAGGTTTATTTTTGCTTACAGTTTGTAGAGGTTTCAGCCCATCATCAGCTGGCTCCAAGGCAAGGTTGCATGACAGACAGGTATTGCAGAGGAGAAACAGTTCATGGTGGACAGAAGATAGTAAAGCAATAAGTGATGACCATATCTCTTTCTGTCCCTTATATCTTACCCAGGCTACTTAGAGCTGGTAGCACTCACACCCTTAATCCTAGTGCCCTCAATCTTAGCATTGCACCCTGAATTGATCCCAGTGTCACACACTGTATATCCAGCCACCTCTGAACAAGCCCCACTTATGACGGCATCAGGCCTTGGTGGGGCATCTAGACACAAGCTATAACACAGACATTTCAGAGAAAAATATTTCCATTTATTGTATAAAATTCAGTTGGCAATGCTTTATGAATAATAGACAGAGGCACAAGGACACTTCAGAAAACATAAAAGGTGAGGGATGGAGAAATTATTAAGCTATGAAAGGAAATAGTTTGGACCTTGAAGAAAACAGGAAATTTCCTCTTCCATCTAAACATGAATTAGAAAATATATAGTCTGTTCACTCAGTTTTACTGATTCACAGTTGACATTTAGAAAGACAGTAAATAAAGAAGTGACAGAATTTTTAATGCTTGAAAAAACCAAAGAGCATGTAAAATATATACATAAAGTAAAAAATGAAGACTGTCCACAGAAAGGACAATGAGATATATAAAAGCTACATGAGAGACTTAAGAATTTCCATCTCCATCAAGAGTATGGGGTCCAAGATCCACCTAAGACTAGTACTCACATAAAACAACCTGATGTTTCCCACACCCAATACAGCTAAAATTTTTGTCTCTAAATTAAACTTTCTCCATCAAAAAACCCAAGAAATCTCTCAAGGAAGGAACAACTGGGATGAGGGAAAGAAGAAAAAGAAATTACAAAGATTATATATAGATAGATAGATAGATAGATAGATAGATATGGATCAGTGGCATAACTGTACTGTTGGTGTCTGATGGTTTGTTCAGGGGAACAGTTAATGATTAAAAGGGTTTTTTTTAAAAATATTTTGACGAACTTTGCATGCTTCTATCTGGTAATCTGAGCAATTTACATGATGACAACAATTTAATGGCAGTATAACAACCATTGGTGAATTCCCACAATTCTGCCTAGTGACACTATGTATTGTCACTAATATTCTTTTAAACTATTATTTTCTTATTCTCTTTAATGATTTGATCAATCTTCTATTCTTACATCTCATAATCTGAGTAACTTCATTGAAGATAACAATATGTAATATAACAGCCGCTATGAATCTCTATCATTTGGTTTGAAACCCTGTATCATTTTTAATGTCCTTGCTTTGCATTGTTTGTATTTTGCTATTGTTCTTTTTCTGATACTTTTTTCTTTTTAAAAATTTTTTTAAAACTAAGAATTCTTGCAGAACAGTGGATTCTGTGTCTTGTGGCCGTAAAAATGATTTTGAGTCTGAAGAGAGTGAAATATTTTAAAGGATGACATTAATTGGACAAAAGGACTGAATTAAAGGCACTTCCCACTGATGAAGTTATGATGATTCAAATCTCAGAAACAAATCAGAAATTCCATGAAATGTCATGAGAATACTGTGACACTCAAAATTCATAAAGAACATGATGTGCTCAAGAAAGGTGCACATGATCTCCCCTAAAACTATTTCAAGGAAATGCTGCACATTTGTGGGCTCAAATGCATACTTGTCAAATTCAAGTTCTGCTGAATTCTGGTAAGTCAAGGTGGGCGGTAAAATGTTGTAAAGATGTTTCAAACTATGTACAGAATGCAGAGAAGTGTTTCTTGATGCTGGTTACGTATGGAAATCACTTGTGGAAACTTCTTTATACATCACTGCCTAGGCGGTATCCCCAGACTGGTTAGTTCAGAGTATCCAAAGATACGCTATTCACCCATACAATGAAAGAAACCCTACTGTCTGCAGCAACATGGATGGACATGGAGGTCACTGAGTACAATAAGCGAGGCACAGAAAGACAACTACTGCATGATCCCACTCACGTTTGGAACCTCAAAAACTCAATGTCATCACGTTGAGAGTAGAATGATGGTTAGCAGAGGCTGGGGAATGTAGAAAGACAGAGGGATGGAATAAAGGTGATCAAATGAGCACTAAGTGACAGCTTGACAGGGACAGGAAACTCTGGGGGGCTGTTACTGCACAGTAGGTGATTATAGGTAAGTTATGTGCTGCCCATTTCCCAAAGCTATAGAAATGATGAATGTTTAAGAAGATAGGTATGTTTGACTTGATTTAAACATTTATGCAATGTATACACGAATCTAAACATTACACAATATCCAATTATTTTTTTATATTTTGTGTATTAGCTAACAATAAATTCACAGAGTAAAATTAGACTACATAGAGATGGATCTTGGTGCCTGTCATGATTACAGAGCTCCCCAGGCCACTCTAGGGAGGGTCTAACACTTAGGGCGCTCAGTCATCCTGTGGAATTTTCTGGTTTAGCACTGGAAGTTCCATGTCCCAACAAACCTTTCAGTCTTGGCACCCAATGATGTTTGGTTGCCTGATCAGGGAATAAGAATTCAATAAAAATTGCATAAGAAAACAATGGAAAAGGGTTGGATATATGTGACCGTGATTCCCAGGATGCAAGAAAATGTTAAGGTTTTGAAAGGTCAAGACTCACTACTACAGAAATGATTATAGCTCAATAAATGTCCATTAAAGTTTAGGGTGGATAAATTCCAGTTTTAGGTGTCTTTGTTCAAAGTCTTTGACTAGAAACCCTGAATTTATGACACTGAAGACATATTCCCTATCACTAACTCTGTACTCACAGCCTCAGTTTTCCTTACTTAAATCAGTAACTTAGCAAGTCTGAGAAATACACTAATTCAAAGACTAAAGCTAATGCTAATCCCAGTGCTTATGCTCATTTTGGCACTGGTAGAAATAATGGTAGATTTTGTACAAGCACTATTATGAATACTAATGCAGCCACTAGTACTGACACTGATACAAACACTGGTACTAATATTAATAAAATACATAGAGCTAATGGAGAAATTAATCAACCTGTGATAGTAACTCTGTTAAGCTGAGAATAATAATATCTGTGTAGTCAACATATAAGGATATATAAATTGTATTTGTTCTTTAAGGTTTCTAATTGTTTAGGACAATCTGACATGTTAAACATATTATTTCATTAAAATATGTCATAGCTAATAATTTGTTTGTAATCACTATTGAAATATTTGAGGAAACTTGATTAGACCTCATAAGGAAAATTTAGATGCTCCGTGTTAAATTTCAAAGTCTGACTGGCTGCTATTTAAAGGTTCAAGAGAAAGATGTTTTTGTTTTGTTTTCACATTAATGCAAAAATGATAAGATCTATAAAGAAAATGAGATTTGTAGGTTGAGTTTAAAGGCTTAAGAGAGGGTGTTTGCAAAGTATAACTTGATATACTGGATATTCCACAAAGCAAGTCAGAGTTAATATTGTTTTACACAGGTGAACAGACAAAAGCTCGGGCTTCAAAAAGCACAGGTGGTGTGATGTTTCTGGAATAGATGTAGTCATGATCTCAGAGAGGACAAAAAGAAAACAAAGAGGATTCCTGAGAAATCAAAAGAGGGAAAAGAACAGAGCAAGTACTGAGAATCCATCCATAAGTCTGAATGAAAGGGCCCAAACGGGCCTGTGCATGTGTTGCGCTGTGGGAAGCCCCACCGCTAAATCTCTGGAATGAATCGGAGAAGCCTTGTTGCAGTGACTCAGATACCAGAGTTGAGAGAATGTGACTTAAATTTTACTGATGAGGCAATTTATGATTTATTTTGGAAAAACTATTTGAGGGAAAAAGTTGAAAGTTGCTGAGGCCCTTAACAGAAATACTCTGAAGCAAGCCAGAGATAAGAATTCTGGCAGTGTGAGTCAAAGTCCAAAGGGTGCTAGAGACTTCGAGGTTAAAGGGAGAGGCTGGCAGGTGGTTAGAGGGCAGGTGAGCCCATCTTGTGGGAAGAGGAGAGGTGAAACCAGACGTGACGAGATGCCTGAGGCGTGGCCTGGGATGCTTTGTCTCATCCAGATCCACTGGCCATAATACGAACCTGGGAGGCTGGCAGACATGAGGTGTCACATTTAAGTGCTCAGGTGGGGCAAACAGGGGCCTAAGAGCATGCATTTTAAATAACACAAAAACCAAGAACACAGATTTTAAAAGGTTAAAAATAACAGGCAGGTGGAGGATCAAATAAAAGCAAACAGCTCAGGGTCAAGTGAGTAAAATGTACTCTCCTAGCATCTTAAAACGCACCTAGAGAACTCACAAAAATGTGAGCCTGTCACCTAAGGGTGGAAAAATTAAAAGAAAGGAGCACAAAGAAAAGAATGAAAATGAATATATAAACAGTAAGAAAAACAAATCGAGGCAAATGGCGATGGGAATTGGGGATAAAACTTTCTTTTTTATTTTTGGTGGAATGAGGCTAACACTGAAGGTAAATCAGCAGTCAAAAGAAGGACATTGGTGAAATGGACCAGATTGAGCAAGCAGTTTCCTTGCAAGTTCAGATCGGGGGAAAATCCATGGATTAAAAGCATTGATAATACAAGGAAGGGGTAGGCAGATGAGTCTGGCGCATGGTGCCGATAGGAAGAGAGCAGGCCACAGGTGAGCACGGGAAGGTGATCAATGAAGGAAAAAGGAAACACAGCCCAATCAACCGCCATTGATGGCTTGCAATCCTGCCTGTAGTGGGAGTCACCTAAGGAGCTGTGTGCTCTCTGGGTTTGGGGCTTGAGCATGAGGTTATCCATACTCCCGGAATACGCCATCTTGCAGCCAGGGCTATGATCCAATCATTTGCATATCCAGCGTGAACACATGAAGTCCCATATCTCTAAATTATCAGACCCAAACAACCATTATCCCCCCACAAAGCACTCCAAGAAGTACAGCCAAAGTCATTTCCATATTTGAACTTTGCAAATAAATGGCTCAATTTCTCACTCGATTTGAGGAATTTTAAAACTCAGAAAGCCTTCTTGACTACACTTGGGAAAGGAAATAGGGACATATGTTTAGGTGACTTGTAAAACACCAATTTTAGTTTAAATATTTGGAACCATCTTTAAATAGAAATCTTATATAACAATATTTCACACTGATGACATTTCACTGGCCACAAAATAAAAATGGACAAGAGTGAGAACTAAGAGTGTGCTGCTTAGATTATGAAATCTTAACAGAGTCTATCTGTTAATAGATTCTATTTTAATAGATTCTGTCTATTCTTAACAGATTTCTGTTTCTGCTATAGATCAGTAGCTGTTAGCTGGGGGAAATTTTGGCCCCTTAGGGGACATTTGGCAATATCTCCGACAGTTTTGATGGTACTAACTAGGACTTACTACTGGAGCTAGTTGGTAGAGTCTGAGGACACTGTTACGCATCTTACAACACACAAGCCATCCCTCAAAACAAAAAAATTATTCATATCAAAATTCTAACAGTACCAAAGCTGAGCAACCCTGTTTTAGACAATATGGTTAACATTTCTGCAAAGACTAGCTAATAATCCCTGCCTCTTAACTGAAATATAAATATAAATATATTTAAACATGTACAATTTACATGCAGAGTTTAAAAAAATGAAAAAGCCCTTCACAGAAAATAAGGCCAATAATAAAACTGTGTTGTAGGTTTACCACAATGAGAAATGAAGGACTGGAGAAGTAAAACCTGAATTTACCAGCATGCCTAAGTGCAAAAATTCCTTTTAACTTAATTCAACTATCAGAATTGAGTTTACAATCAGACAAACTGAGAGTCTTTTATATAAACACCCCTAAAATCCCGAGAAACCACTTTGAAGATATCAATACACAATACAACAACCACTGTTAATTTCCTACCACTTTGTCTGTAACTCTGTATTGCTTGTATTGTTCTTATGCTATTTTGTAAATGGTGTCTGTCTGTTAATATGTTTTCCTTCTTTTATTTTTAAAATAAATTTTAAAAAGACACAAAGAATATATTTTATCATCAATGCGTAACAAATGATGCTTAAAATAAAATATACAAGTTATATATTACATTTAAACCCAAATCA